>VXBS01001513.1:85192-97560 GCA_013400255.1 Sitta europaea
AAAAAAAAAAAAAAAAAAAAAAAAAAAAAAGAAGAAGAAGAAGAAAAAGAGACCAGTGAAAAAAATATTCAGATTTCAAAATAATGTATGGCCTATTTCATACAAGATGCATAAAAATATATAGCCCCTTGTTTGTGAGATGAAATATATTGTTATCATGCATCAAACAAGAGAAAAGAAAGGAAAAACTGTCCAATTTTTTAATGGTAAAAGGTTAACAGTGTGTCCTCCTCACAGCTTATATGATATCTTGTGTTTTGAGGGGTCTAGAAACCCAGGAGATTTGGATTAATCTCAAAAAATGCCATGAGGAACTCCAGGAACAGCCTTACTCAAGTAAGGTGAAAGTGAAATACAATGTCAGCCTATATGGAGTTATGCTGTGATAATGTACATTATGCTCCTATATTGAAATCGATGACTCACAAAGTCATTTATAAGAAATACTTTTAAAGAATGATCTGTAATTAGCTGTTGAATGCTAATGATTTAGCATGTTGCAAAGGCCAAGTATTTAGGTGTTAATTAAATGAATTAAAAGGTATTATACATTAATTTGATCACAAATAACTAGTGCCATACATGTAGGCCTTTTGCCAAGCACTACCTCGTAGTAACAAGAAGTAGTCAAATTTGAGGGTTTTTTATTAAGTTATTTAAGTAATAATGGGTAAAGCTACAATCCACACAAATCAGGATGTTTTACAGCATGAGAATTACATCACAAACCTATTCTCTGATGTACCACTTCCCTGAAGAACCACAGAGTTAAAGAGACTACGACAAAAAAAGAAGTACTCTATAGAGGAGAATGAACGTAATATATTACTTTGTACAAGCCAGTTTTTACATGCATTGCTAAATTCCCAGGTCACATCTCTCAGTCCTAGAAACATGCTGCCTGTTGGTGGTCAAGCCAAGGTTGCTTTTCTTTCTTGATTGGCCCGACACATCATTTCAACCCTTCTGTTCTCCCAGCTTCACCTATTTTTGTTATTGGATCACCTTACACTGAAAAACTCCTAGTGTTCAGTTCAGGGGTATGACAGTCCAGAGTATCCACAGGAATACCAATTTATAATTTATAATATTTTTTCCTAAAAAATATACAAACACAGGCATAGAAAAACATATACGGAAACAACTGCGTCTCAAGAACTGTTTTTTCCCACATTTTTTTCATCTCAATTCTTCTCAGTTAAGGAGACTGGGTATACGAGGCAGCTCTCCAACATACAACCAAAAAAATTAGTCAGTGTTTTCACAAAATTCACCTTTGCTGTATTTAATAGCAAAACTCTCCCCAGGATCTCAGATCACAAGCATAAATTATGCCTTAAAACACGGGTTCACTGGATTGTTCTTCTTGTGCTGATAGCGCTCCACCAAGGGTCATTTCTCTTAAAGGGTCCTCATTCATCTTCTTATAAAGAAGAAAAGCACTAGAAGATGAAATATGAAGATGAAATGTTTAGTAAAGCCCTCAAAACAGAAAAAACAGAGCAGTTGCACCTACATGAGGCATTTAAAAACAGCAGCTAACAATAACAAATGGTTACAGCAACATTATTTCTACCTTACAATCATGTTCCACAGAGAAAAGGAAATAACTTGTATTTCTGTTAAATATCATTAAAAGAATATTCATCATCTCACTAACTTCATCTCACTTCTGTCTGCATTTTTCCCTGCTCACAATTTCTCAGCATGGCTGCTGACATCCCAAGAATCAAGACAGAACATCAGCAAAGCCTGCAAGGTGAGGACTCTAAGGAGAGGTTGACCCTTCCCAAGAGATGGAGCACAGACTAATTTCTGTTTTCAGATGTTTCCAAAGCACAGGCCCATGCACAGCATCTTTGCAACAGAAGTCACAGAAGTGATGAAGCCTTTCCTGTGAGAGGCGTTTGACAGGATCTCAGCATAACTATGCTTATTCAGCTGTTGACAAAAAGAATCTCATCTCTCCGTGCCTCTGCATACTTTTCATGAAAGGGAACAGTTTAACACAAAATTTATGTCATATCATATTTTCCAGTGGGGCAGCATATATCGCAGAACAGCTTCTACTTTAGTCTTTCATAGAACAAAAACTTACCCACATTCAAATATTTAACATGATCTAAACTTTAAGTAAAATTTCTACAGAACAAAAACAATCCTATATTTTGTAAAATACTGATAATCTATTTAAATACTGAAGTACAGGTCAAGTATTGATTACAAATTATAGATTCTTAACATTCCAGTAAATATGTCAAATACATATACATCATTTTAATGACAAAGGAAAATATAACATTGAATTCTACTGCTTGTCTCAATTTTTGACAGCTGCTGTTAATTAGTATCTAGCAGATAATAGGTAGGCCATGAAATTTGTCTCTAATGTTTCCCAAGAGCTACATATAGCACAAAAGTGAAGATGAACATTGAGCTACCGCAGTATTATATGTTAATTAGGTTCTCTGTCACAGCAACAAATGTTTATTGGCCAAATTTCATGTTAGATATACAAAAGGAAAGTGAAATAAGAAGGAAAAGGGAAAGGGGAAGGCAAAGGGGAAGATGCTGAAACCCAAACAAACATGCATTCCTCTGCCATATTAAAAGTCAATGAGGTTCAAGTGATTGTCTCATAAACTACACACTTTGACTAAATGTTAAAAAAATTTTAAAAAGGAGAGTGTAAAACATTTTAAAACTCTGATTTATACCACCCTAATAGAATTACAACTAACATTGGGATGGTCAGGAAACCATTTTTCCCATTCAGAGCTGCACTTGAACTGTAACAGATGATATTTTTAAGGGTAAAAATTGAACTAATATCCAAACTTACTACTTCATAATTTTAGATCTCTTGAGTCTCCTTAGATAGCATAATTCTAAAAAAAATCAATTTGAATGTAACATGTAATCATCAACAACTCATATAAGTTGTATTTTGAAGATTTTAAATATATGTATGCATGCTACACAATTAAAAGTGATTTTGAAGACACATGTTCAGTGACTAATTGTGTCCAAAGAGGCAATAGATTAGAAAAAATCACCATTATTTCACAGAAAAAATATTTAATTTTGTCTGTAGCATTTCACTTTAATTATTCTCATTTTACTTAGGAAAAAAAATCCTTCCTTCTCTTGTTTTTTAGTGGGACTTATCCTCACAGATAAACTTTAAAACATGGCTGAAAAAGTATCTGGTTGGACAAACTAATTTAATTTGCCATCTTTTACAGAAACCAATAGATTTAATCATCAGAAGAGGGGACAAAATATTTGATTAATCCACAGTAGGTATTGAGATTTATTTTTATAAATCAGAGATGTTCTAAATATGTAGACTTACATTTGCATAGTCAACTAATGGGTTTCTCCTAATTTCACAGTGTTTTCTTAAATTCCAAAATAAATACAGATTAGGAAGTGTAATTGGCTAATTCAATATTCAGTTTTATTTCTTGAGAAGTTTTAGTGAACATGAATTTCATTAAAAGGGAAGTAGCCTTTCAAATAGTTCATAAAGTCACAGTCAGAATTTTTATTTTTCCATCAGATATTTTAAATAAATACATATTGGCTGCTACTTCATTTGAAAAATTTCAAATTTTTCTTTATGCAACAATTTTAGATTAAAGCTAGAGACACAGAAATAAGGTCATGGCACTGGAAAACCAACTTCTCAGGTGGATTTATTTGCCTGGGATAGACTACTTTATTAATAAAAGAAAAATTCCTAGAAATCTATTTTTAGAAAATAGATATTAAACATAATAATCAAAGTTTGTTTTGCTGAAGATCGAAACACAGCAAGAGCATCCTGTTCTTGTATATCACAATTTTGGCCCTGTACCCATTCATTTGTTTAGACTTATAGACAAAATTAATGCCAAAAACTTTAAAGATGCTACACATTTTTTTAAAAAAATTAAGTTTTCAGATAGTCTATGATGTCGTTTTTCCTGGACAGTGCAACAGACTGTTAATAATAGAAGTGAGAACTTTCCAGCAAGCTAAGCCAGAAAATCTGGAAAACAGTGAAGAATTGATCTGTATTCCTATGTCAAAATTTACCCCCTAGACCTTTTCCAAGGAAATTATATTCAGAAAATATTTTGCTTTTCCATTCTGCTTCTAGAAATTTGGTTTACAGAATTTTGTACTATCCCATCAAAAGTGATACTGCAAACAAAAATCTGAACATGTCTCAGGATTCCTTTCAAGTTTGCACATAACATTGTTTTCCAGTGAACATGGAAAAATGGGTTACTACTCTGACATAGAAACCATAAATACTCATGTAAGCACACCAACTGATATTTTTTGTGCAGAACTTTACATGATGGCAGCAACTCACACACCCAAACTGCTCTCTGAAATTGCTCATTGTTCTTGTCCAGGAGTAACCCCTGGACAGGTTAAGATTGGTTAGCAGCACTTTGGGTGAGTTTAGCAGCACTGGTTAGTCAAAAGGTTGTCTCCAAGGTAAATGTCCATCCTTCTTTACATATTCAATGTCTTTATTAATTGAGGGGCTGCGCATTATTGGGAGAAGAATTTTATTCAAGTGGGAAAGACGACAACATTCTTCACAGAGGAAACAGAAAAACAATTTAGAAAATAACCTGATTTTATCATATATTCTATTAAACCATTCATTTTTCTTGATAACGGCTGAGAACTGTTCCCATGACTTTCAAATCTCTTTCTAACCGTTTGTATTCAGAATCCTATGTGTGCATTCAGAGCATACATGACGTGCAATATTACAAAGCAAAGCCTCAGGAAATGATGTATCCTATTCTGCTGGGAAAGCTGATTTTCAGTTCTGCAGGTTTCCACAAGACAGATGGGCATCTACAGGTATTGAGGATGTTTCCTTACAAATGACAGTAGATTGTCATATCCCAACCAATTGACAAATACTAGCACACAGTAAAGAAATGACAAATCGCTGAGGTGTTGCACCATATCTTCTGATACCTCATTGAGTGCCTCATAAAGTGCTGTACTTTTCCATAGGGGTCATTCAGCACATTTAGAGCTAAAATATCCCTAGACTGTGCAGCCTAGAACTTCGCCACTGTTGTCAACAATATACTATTCTACAAATGCATTACTGGCAGTACTCACAAAAACTGTTTCTTTTTGAATACATATAATTCCTTCCTTCTTCTTAAAAAAAAAACATAAAGAAAATAATTTTTCACTACAAAAATTGTCAGTAGCCTCACAGTGCTTCTGTGGAAGACAGTGTTAAATCTCCCACTCCCCTGAACAGCAGCAGAATTTTGCCACCATCAAGTAGTCTTGAGAAATCCCAGTCTTCATCTCTAGTGTCTTTAGAATACATACACAAGAAAGATCAAGTTGGTAGCATATATGTTTCATAATATTTTTCTGCAAGAGATAGCACTATTTCTTGCTTAATGAGCTGTGGCATTTGGTGATGAAATCAAACCTGTTGCTCTAAAGATTGCTACTATGCAAGCTCTGATGGAGAAAGCAACTGAAAATTTAGATGGATTATTTTCCTTCCTCCATACTGTGATACAAAAGGAACAAAAAATTGAACCTAAAATCTATTCTTCCCTTAATGTTGAACCATAGGCATGCACCAGAGAAACATGACAGCATTTTTAAACCTCTCAGGTATTTTTGGCTGAGAAAGAGGCCAGAGCATAAAGTAAAGATTAGAGTACTTTTCTTAGTCCTCCACCATGATATGGCTATTACCCTCCCTTACCATGGCCTGGGAGGTGGACAGTAGGTTTGTTGGATGGGTGGGTGGCTGGTCATCCTCGCACTTTTTCTCTGTACCTGTCTTCACACAGCAAGGAAGAGGAAATTTTTTACTGAGAGGTGATTTTCCACAGGAGCATTTCTGCTCCTTGGACTTGATTTTGAGGGCAGCAGCTGGGTGGTGTGTGAAGGAGACCCATCTGTAAGAAAGGAGAAGTGTACAAGAGGGAGGAGGCAGATGTCAAAGGTCTTGAGAAATACCAGTTCAGTATAAAAATACCTCAGAAATCAAGACAGGAGAAGAATAGAAATCACTAGGGACACAAAAAATTGAATAGGAATAGGCTGTTAATCTATAATAATAGATACGGACAGAGTTGTTATGGAAAATTCTAAGTGGAATGCCTTCAGAATTCATAATTGAAGCAAAAAAGCAGCTGTAATATCTGACTGTTTCTTGGCTAAAAAATTACAAAATGCAGAAAGCACTGGTTGATTGTCCGTTCAGAACTCCCTAAAGCAAACAGAAGGGAATCACAATTTCGGATTGGCAATAAAGTTTTTAATCTCTGAAGGAAGGGAAAAACCCAAACTTTTCTTTCTTTTCTTTTCATTGAAGTATTAAAAATATACTGTGCACTGTCCTCTCCTGCTCTACCACATGAATGTTCAATAGGTGATTTATAAATCGACAGTAATTATAATGTGACTTGCTTAAATGTTCTGAATAAGACATTAAGGGACTGAAGGATGGAAGTGAAGAGCTTTTTTCTCTGTGCTGGTTTTGAATGGAAGAGAGTTAAAATTTTACACAGTGGCTTTTACGGTGCTACGTTTTGGGTCTGTGCTGTGCACATTGTTGACAATACAGGGCAGTTTTCATTACTGCTGAGCTACACTGACACGGGGTCAAGGCCTTTTCTGCTCCCCATCCCAACAAGCTGACTAGAGCGAGTAGTTGGGGCAGGGGACACGCCTGCTACAGCTTTCTCCAGCTGACCAAGTGGATAGTCCATACCACATAAGGACCAGCTCAGTAATAAAAAGCTGTATGGAGAAGAAGAAATGGAAGACATTCAGAACAAGGGCATTTGCCTTCCAGGTGGCTGTTATGGACAGCACAGGCTTGCTTTCCTTGAGATGACTGAACTGCCTACCCATGAGAAGTGGTGAGTGAATTCCTTGATTTGCTTTGTTTGTGTGCACAGCTATTGCTGCTCTTCTGACTCTTCTCCATGCCCCTGAGTGAAAGAGAGTCAATGACTGTGTAGAGCTTAGTTGCTGATTGAAGTGCTAGAGATACTGACTGGTCAGATTAAGTTTTTCTAGACAATATGAAAAGTAAAATCAAAGAAACTGTTTTCTCTAAGCCAATTTCTGTACAATTTCAAAACTTGCATATCTATACCAAAATACGCTCTTCCCAGATTCAGCTGAGATTTTAATATTTAAAAAATGGCATTTGAATAATTTTAGATATTTTCTGGGGTTATTATTCAGGGAAAAAATAATGATTTGGGGTTTGAGAATTTAGTGGCATGAGGATAAGGCATTCTTAGTCTGCATTTTTCACTTCAACAAAATACAATACCTATGTCAGAATACATCCAAAGAAGCCAATTTGCAATAACAAAAATATATATATAAATACAATTTCTACTGCCTAAAATTCTATTTACATTGCGTCACAGGGTTCATTCTCTTTAATATACTAAAAGGAAATAAATTTTGTAGATAGTGAATCTAATTTAGTGACTGAGTAAAATTAAGATGTCTGCAGGGCAAAGATATGGATTTATTTGTGTGTGGTAAAGGTGAGAGAGAACTCTAAGCACCACGGACAAATGCCAATAGAAGTATGAAGTTAACAGATATCTGATCACATGGGGTTTTTTGTTTAGGCTGTGTTTTGAAAAGTTTTGTTAATAACTTCCAGTAGTACTAATGTTCCTTCAATCCAGCAATGCAAAGCTTTTTTAAATGCATGTAATCTAGCAATATTTCAAATATATGCCTTGAAAAGTGATCAGATAAATAATGACATATTAGATCTGCTAAAACAAAATATTTTGTGATAAGAGAAACCATCTTGTTCAGCACATTGCAGCAAATGTCAGAAATAAACATCTGTAACATTCAAAAAAAGCCGTATCTTAGTTTTTCATGGCAAACATTTCTAACATCAATCAGCCGTTTAATACAATTTAAAACCCACTCTAGAGCAAGTCGGCTTGCAATCAGGATTGTTATTTTCTGTTGAGTCTAGAAACTAACACTAACTTTAAAAAATTATTCTTTACAATTGATCTACGTTAGAAAGAAAGAAAAGAAAAAACCCAAAAACAACCACAAAAAGACTTGTGAGGAATTCAGATATTTTCTCTTTTTTTTCTTTTTTTGTCTTTAACAATTACTCCAGCAGAAATATATTTGCAAGCAACATTCAGAAAGACAGAAAAAAGGACTACATGAATTTTACTAATGATATGGTTTTGCAAATTATGCTGTAAACACAAATAAGGCTACATATAAATTGGATCCTTTCTAAATTCCCAGAGTGGTTCAGGGAAAAACTATCTGTATTTTACAAGTATCCAGTTCTTACTGTTCAGTCAACTTACAGCATCCAGCAAAAAAGCTTTTGAAGAATTTACAGTAAGCTGGAAGGCATCCAACAATTACAGAAGGAAGAAAACAAGCAGAAAAAAGTTGTGTGAATACTACTGTTCCCAAGCAATGCATTCTGTCAACATGGACATTAGGCAACATACACAGGCATACGTTTCATATGTTGACATACATTTGAATGCATGTATCAGCTTATTAATTAGTATGGGGAACAAAGCTGGTAGTAGACAACGACAATTTATAAAAGCGGACAATAATGCAGATTGGATTCACAATTAAAATGCAGCATTTATGTATGACATGCCATACCTCGCAACAACTAGTGATTGCAGACAGAATATTAATTTGCAAAAGGGTTTAGACTTCAGGATAATTAGACACAGAAGTAGAGATAATTGGCTGAGGTATCACAGAAACAGCAGAAAAATCACTGTGAAGTAGAAACCACAGATATAAACAAAAAATTATCCTAAAATAAGAGAACAAACCCAAATCTTCTTAAGTATCTCTTGCAGAGGAGTTTTAAAGAATTTTTGCAGGAGTTTTAGGTATACTAAATCAGAAAGAAAAAACGTTTATACCCAAGAGGCAAAAATCTCACCAAACCCACACACACTTAAAGGCCTCAGAGTCTTTAAAATTATGGGATGTGATTTTTTTTTACTTAGGTATGATACACCATGAAAAATGTTTTTAATTGACCCAAACTTGATGTAAGATTGTAGTATAAATAGTTTTAAAATCCTCTCCAAAATATATTTCTCCTTCTATCATGCTAAGAATAAGATTTGTCACACTGTGCCTCCAGTTGCAAAAGACAGCTTTAACAACCCCACTTCAAAAATAAAATAATAAAAAAAGAAATTTTAAAAAAGAAAGAAAGAAGAATTACTCCATTCTGTATATATTTTATGTTTACATATTATTAGTCCACTAAGGAAAGATCTCATCACCTGTCCTTTCCTCCTCCTGGAAGGAACAGGTTTTATTAAATAACTTGCCTGAGCAGCAAAAGACATTAACCAGAACACCATGTTTGTTGAAACCAGTTGTGGCATCTACAATTCCAAGACTGTGGATCAGAAGACTCTTGTGGTATTTTTACACTTTTCCATGAAGGATATAGCTCTCGGTATCTAAAAAGCAGCTGCTATTTTTAAAATCTTACAGATTTAGAGATTTAAATGGTTTCTAAAGAAGATAATATATTGATGACTACTTGCATCCCAGGAAGGCTTCAAAGAGTGTAAAACTGAGTGGGAGGAACCACACCTGGGATAGGTAACATGAGACTTACTAGGTAAAAGAAATGCAAAGAACTTGAATGGTTTGTAATCCTTTAAGTTGCTGGAATGAACAAAATCTATACAACAATATATCAAACTAACATTTTGGCTGAAGTGTAATGGATTCAAACTTGGGATAGAGCCACTTATAGTGTCATAAACAGATTTGTAACAAATTCAGGAAGAAAACCAAACCATCAAAACAAACAAAAAAAACCCCAAAACCAACAAAATAAAATGAACATTAAAAAACTCAAACAAAAAATCAAACAAACAAACAAACAAACACAAGTCAATTCCAGTGGTGGAGTCACTAACTCACTAAGTCCTGAAGATGATGGTTTCAAAAATATACCTCTAGGAGGTTAAATGTCAGATCCACAGAGGACCTGTCAGCAATGATTGCTCCCTTGGATTCAGAAACACAAGCCTAAAAATCTTGCCCAAACTCACAAATATTTGATTTTAGGAGAGATTCCATAACTCCAGAAGATCTGCTCTGTTACATTATTAGGAGATCTTCTGTTTTATTAGGGAAGAATAAATCCTTGGAGACTGACAAAGCACACCCTTCCTAACAACATTTCTCAAGGTTACAGATATACTTCAAGTTGCAAACGCACATCCATGTTTGTGTTAGGTGAATGTACATAAGTGTTGCAACTTATGTTTGTCTTAGTTTAATTCAATTGCTGTTATTTAATGTTAAATGGTTTGTTCCCTCGTTTCCCCTATGTGTATTCCCAAGTTGGTTTATTCCCAAAGTTGTGTCCTCCCCCTGTTTCCCTCTATGGCTTTTCCCCGCCTATGTTCCAGTCCCTTCCCTGTCAAGCCCAGTTACCCAACCCCTCGTTCCACCTCTGTCCCAGTTTGTTCTATGTCAATCCTCCCCAGAACCAATCCTGTGACCACTTCCCTCTTTCCACTTACCCTGATTTATCCCAAGACCCGTGACCCAACCCTTCAATTCCACCCCAACTTAACCCCATTGGATAATGTGCTGTACCCTCCCCTTGTTTTGTACCCATATAAAATCCTGTGCACAGAGCTGCACAGGGCTCTCCTTGTGTCTGTCCCTTTTGACCCTAATAAATCATCCTGGTTGGAACTTCAGCCTTGGAGAGCCTCTCCCTTTCTTCTTTGCCTGAGCCCTGGATGCGGTGAGACTGTCTGTGCTTAGGAACCTTTGCTCCTAAGGTTCAGCTGAGGGCACAACCCCCACGCCTCAGCTGTTCCCACACCTGGCACGGTGCTGGTGAGCCGTGAGCTAGCCTGGGTTCCGGTCAACCGCGTTACATAAGCATGTGTTTGCTTTTACAAAAGTTACAACAGGCGATTTTGTCATCATACTTCAGGATGAAGTGGCTTTTCTCCCTTCTACATAAATTTTATCATTAGGAACTCAATCTATAATATTAATCACAACACTTTCTCCTTAACAATAAGCATTTGAACCCAGTGTTTCCAAAAGTACCATCCCAATTCTAAGATTACTGTAAAATCCTGGGAGTAAAAAAAAAAAAAAAAATCAGGCCCTAGCCAGTCCATTTCATTTAGTTTTGCACAAAGGACTTCAATTGCCCTGCAGCAAGGTAAGAAAGAGGATTCTGAACCTTCCTGACATTGATTTCAAAGCCAGTTAGGATATTAAAAGAATGGCACTTGTGACTCAGCTGCACTGAGCTATTTCTGTGATGAAACAGTGTAATAAATCCAGCTTAATTTAATGGGTACATTTTGCTTTCAGCTAATACTTGTTACTGACAGAAACTCAATTCCAAGTTCTTTAGGCGAGAGACTAGCTTTTCCACCACATATTTTTAACATGCAGGACAAAAAGGTTGAGATTGAGAACAGAAAAGCTGCAGCAGACAGAACCCACTTGTGAATCAGCTTGACATTTGCTCTAGACAGCTATTTCAGAACATTACTGTTTAACTTTAGGTCACCCAATTAGATGCATAGTAAGTATGTACAAGGAGAATCCCTGGTGACTTTGTATCACTCCAGAGCAAGAAAATGACAGGTTTTTCTGCATCAAATTTTCCAATGAAATATTTTTGCAAACTTCAGAGAGATGGAGGCAGGGAAAAGAATGAAAATGTCCCTTCCCAGACAGTTTCTTCATTCTTGCTTACAATCACTTTTTGAGAGTTCAACATTTCATTATCAAATGTGCCAACTACAATTTAATTAGTCAGCAAAGCCTCAGTACACAAAGCTAGTCTGATAAGTTTGGTATTATGAAGAGTAAGCTATTGGTTCACTTTATGGAGCTGTAAATAGGAACGTTACTCTTGTCAACCTCTTCTAAATTGAATATGACAGCTTTGATTTTTTTATATGAAATATAATACATCACATTGAGCAGCTGGATAAGCTAGAGCTTTAACCACTTACAGGGTTTTGTGAAATAATAACTCAGAAATTTATTTACCAAATAAGCTATATGTTTTACAGTTGCAGTCAAAAAACCTCAAAGATTGAATAGATCTCATTTGTAAAAGTAAATATAAACTTGTGCCTGTTGGATTGTGTGTTTATGTGTAAATACATTTATAATATATACAGGCAAGGGGGGATTGCATGTATCCACATATATATGTGTGCTTGTGTATACCATCTCTCACATACATGTGCACAGAAGTCACTGAACGCAGATGCTTGGGTTTGGTGGGGTTTTATAAAACCTCAATGGAAATCCAA
>VXBS01001513.1:97767-123198 GCA_013400255.1 Sitta europaea
AGACAATGGTCATGTAGTCCATCTGCCTGACCACTTCAAGGCAGACCAGAAGTTAAAGTCCATTATGAAGAGCATTGTCCAGATGCCTCTCTTAAAGAGATTGACAGGCACAGGGCATCAATGTATCCTCTTGTTTGTACCTTAACTCAGGGACAGGTAATTCTTATAATTGCATCACAACATGAGGGCAGCATCATGGTTCCCTTTTTCTGGCTGCTTACCAGCCAGGCAGCCTGATGCATGTGCTCGTGTGTGGCTTTGTCCCTCCCCAGGGGCAGGTTTCAAGCTTCTCCTTGATGAATTTCTAGGGCCTCCTGCCTTGGCCGGGTATGACCCTGGGGTGACACAGAGAGCAGCACCAAGTCGTAACTCCAGGCAGGGGGAGGGAATGGGTTGCAGCCATAGCAAGGCTGCAGCAGGCAGCACAGGCTGGTAGGAGAGCAGAGAACCAGGACATGGGGGCAGAGGCTGCAATTGAAGAGCTCACGAGTGGCCTGGGGTGATGAGCTGTGGGGCACAAGCGACCTGGAGACCCCTCAACTGGAAATATCTGCCCTGGGACTGGCTACAGGAATAAGCCTGGAGAAGACCAGCACTAGCCTTCCGGGGGAATAGCAGAAGATTCTGGATAGAAACATTTTAAACATCCCAAACCTACCCATCAAGAAAAGCAAAAAACCATGAAGACAGCAACACCACGTGCCCCGTTCATAACACTGAGATTTTCCTGTAATTTTCCTGTAATTTTTATAAATAATAAAAATTTATTTTATTTGTATAGCTTGATCTGGAGGGATGGGAACACTTGAGGGCTGGTGCCTTTCCCAGCTGATGGCTCAGTCCTGGTTTTCTCAGCCCCTAAGACACCCTCCCAGGTGACAGATGCAGTGTTAGCCTCTTATTAGTTGGAGAGATGTGGGGGCTACTCATCTTCCTCTGGCCCACGGTAGATCTTGCCCTGGGTGGAAGTGGAAGGCCTAAGCACAGCCTTCCCTGCTTCCTTCTGAGTCTCTCTGTGCTCTGAAGGTGTGGCAATTGCATCAAAGCGGGGGCTTCTGGTTATCTGCAGTTAACCTAGACTCCCTCCACTGGCTGTGGAGGAGGTGTTGGGGAGCTCACTGGCACTGGGTTTTGCAGCACTGCTGAAGGAGTCTGGGACGGGAGTGAGATTCTCCTTGGGAGGTGGTGGGACCAGGGACACATGCAGGCTGTTCCCTTGCTCCTGGTGGCACAGGCGCCTGGCCAGCCCAGCAGATGACAACCTCTGGTGCACCATTGCACAGCCATGAGTGCACACTGTTGCACAAATATCACCATGGCAAAGATGTTCAGCTCATGCTGGACACGGGACTGCAGGATCTGGTGGAGTGTCGGGTGACTCTGGAAGTTGTTCATCCAGTTCAGGGCCTGGAGGTTGCCCATAGGATGCCTGGGCACGCTTTCTGAAGCCCACCATTAGGGTGCTTCTTTTCTTTTTCCTCTTCTCTCCCATATAAAATTTGTCAGCTTAGAGAAAAACATTCCACATGTAACTGTGGTCTTATACAGCATAATATGGCTTGAGCCCCAAGGACAAGAACATTTTGCTTAGATCTCCAAGCTTGCTTAGATATCCAATCTCTGAATCCTTAAGAAAATTTGTTTTCATTCCTTCAGGCCTGACGGGACCTGCTCTCTCAGCTGTGAAGGCATGGTACTTGTGCTACATGGAGGAGTGGCAGCTAATCATCTTCCTACTGAGCAGTGTTCAACACAAGGTACCCCAAAAAATCAGCCTGCCACAGGAAACGAACATAGGTCACTTAGACAGCCTACTTGTGGCTTTTTTTTTATTTTTTATTGGGGAGGACACATTAAGAAAAAGAAAGAAACTAAAGATCTGGACATCTTCCTCTTTGACAAGGCAGAGTGGCATATGTATTGTAGAAGGAAATTATTCTATGATTCTACCTATAATAATCATTTAAAAGGTATCTACAGGGAAATTAAGGTCTGTAGTCTTCTATTTTCCTGAAAAATTTCCCTGGTGTTGGAAAATCTTAGATACAAATAGAATATTTCACAGAACATCTGCACTCTTTAGGTGCACACAGGATGATCTTCATACTCATCTCATAAATATTTACATGACCTATAAAAATATTTCTAGATTCACTCTCAGTTCTAGTAGCATCTTAGAATACTTCCTGCAAAACTCCTTAACCCATATAGTGCCTGGTAGCCTAATAGCTAGTGGTGGGAATTTTCAGCAACTATCCAAAATACAGATAAAAGATAATTTTTAGCTTTGCCTCTCATCAGAAGAACTTAAAGATTATCCAAAATTTTTCTCTGAAGACATTTTGACAGCTGTGAATTTCACTTAAGGAGGAATGCTGAAATATAATATATTATACTAGAGTTTCATTAGTAGAGAATCTGACTAATTTTGATATGGGAATTCTTAGGGGCAAGGGGTAAGGACAGAAATGAAATAAAATAATATTCTAAGTTGTTAAAAAGTATGCCTGTAGGAAGCTGACCAAATTCCTTGGCGTCAGAGCTGTAGAGTCAGTTTGTGAGCCTGGAAATGTAATGTTGTGTTTTACAGTGCTAGGGTGCTAAAGGCTCGGTCCTCATATTCAACAGTTTTTTCCTGCAACTGCTGTTAAGAAACTAGGTAAAACAAGTCTACCAAAACTGTTTATTACAAATCTAACACTTATATTTGAAAAAAAAATTTTTTGCATTATTACTTTTAAAGTGAATTCACAGAGTGCTATAGCAGCAGCTGGTGAGTGAAAGCCTGTGGATGTTAACAGTCAGACTATCCTGGTATCTTCAAAGGAGGTCTGAATGTTGAATATATAGCTATCAGAAAACTTGCTTTGTACAACCATAGCATTGCTGGACATAATCTGGCTGTTGTTTATTCCCTGTATTTATTTTGTTTTTTAGTTGCTAGATTTCAAAACAAATATAGATAAACTAAAAACTGGAAAAAGTTTATTTACCTGTACTTTTTCTTTAATTCACAGCAATCGCACCTTCCCAAAACAAAAATAAAATCATATAAACCAAAGCATTGATTTTAATATCCACGAAGTGTCTAGTCACACCTCATAAGCAGGCTGAAAAGATTAAGAATAGCCAGACCTATAATTATTAAACACAGCAATCACACTGTTTTATCTATTTATTAGAATACATATTCCAGATGGGCTCAAAATAAATGAATCACTAATTAATAAATGTACATCGACATGCCATTCTAACCTAGCTTTTTCAAAATACTTCACATAATAATACTGAGGTACTGGAGTGCATTTTCTCTCTTGTACAACCTGTCAATTCCATCTTAAGGTTTTTTGTTTCTGCTGTGAATATCATCCACAGCTTCAGTTCAGTACCATCTGCTATACACCTTAGGTCTCCCAAACAGCAGCCTTTCTGTTCAAAACAGCAATCATTTGGAGTCA
The DNA here is from genome assembly GCA_013400255.1 of Sitta europaea. NCBI lineage: Eukaryota > Metazoa > Chordata > Aves > Passeriformes > Sittidae > Sitta > Sitta europaea. The sequence goes on from VXBS01001513.1 coordinate 101,226, forward strand.
TAAAATCTCCTACTGTGTTGGTATAATTTGGGAAGCATCACACAATCACAAATTTCATTTAATGTTTCTCTATCAACTATTTACTCACCTTTTTTTTCCTTCATTTTTATTAGCATTTTGAGCAAGCTAGATAGAATTGGTCTCTTTTTTCCTGATGATTTGAAAGTGATAAAACATGCAGGAGATACAACATGTTAATTTGTCTGTGCTGTGATACTCTCTTGCTCAGATGTTTATGAAGAAATGTCACTTTTCTGGAAACCCTTGTCATCAGGTCTCTAGTTCTCATGAACAAGAAAAGAGATAAGGGCTAATTCCAGTGCTGAGGTGGCAACTGGTTTGAAGACCAGAGTGAAGACAAAGATAGGTAATTTTTTTTAATGAAACAATGTTTCAAATGTTTTAAATACTCAGTCTTCATCGGTCCCAAGGGAAATTATCAATTTTAGGAATTTCCCTTAAGTTTGAAAAAGCCTTTAACAACACTATAGAATCTTCTAAGTTGAAAAAATAAATCCTGGTTGCATTTTCAACATGCTACCAAGAGCATATCATGACTCTGCACTAAGGCGGTACTAGAGCTTGTGGAGCTGGACTCTCAGAAGCTGAGAGTGGTGAGGATACAAAAGTTTTATCTAAACAAGTGAGTTTGCACCAGAAACATCTAGCAATTGCACAGACCTTCATAGGATAAGCAAGGCAAACCAGCCTGTAAAGTCAAACTAGACTGTGAAGGGACTGGTTCCAGAATCCAAGCTAGCTTCACTAGCTCTTCTTTTTTCTACAGTCTGCACTGCAACCCATCCACACACAGACTAAGTGCTTGGGAGTTTTGCTTAGTTTTCATTAGTACCCAAAGCATATCCTAGCTTTGTAACTGTGTGCGTACTGAGTTTTTCCTGTTTCACAGTTCAGCATCACAGAGCACAAGTACTCACAAGACTAGACTTCACTGTTGTATAATTAGGAGTTTTGTCATCACAGGGCACTTCAAATATCCCTTGTACCCATAAAATTTAATTTTCTTTAGTTTGCTTATTGATGCAGGAAATTATTAAAGTGAAAATTAAATGAAAATTGACTCCAGCTATGCTAAAAATGTAACTAATTTCTCAACTGTTTAGTCAATTCCTGTCTGAAAATGCACTGTACTTTCTGTGTATTGCAAAAAATAAACGGCATAACAAGACTACAAATTAAGGCATTTTTTGAGGAGATATGAATAGCAAAGCTAACCTTGTCTGCTTGAAAATAACCAGAACTGTGGTTATGGTCCAGGAAACTTACTTACAAAATAACCAACAGTAATCAAAAGTATTTGGATACAACATACATAAGATTATGATAGCACAAGGTATATCAGGCTGGGGTTTTTGGCTTGGTTTTTTTTTTTTTTTTCCCCTCTCATAGAGGAATGCAGTTTGACTGAAAAAGCCAGTTAAATAAAATTGCAGGAATCACTGAACACCTACTGAAACCTACAATAAGGCCCAACAGTTAATATTAGATGAGAAATAAAATTATCTCAGTTTGAAATGATTGCTCTAGATTTCCACAATTGTCATGGTGCAGAAATAGAAGGGATATTCTTATATTCTTCTCTCTCTCTCTATCTCCCTCTCAATGTTTGTATATATTTTTTTAATTTTTTAGTTGGTTGGTTGGTGTTGTATTTCACAAAGTAGTTTTGTTTAAACTGTATCTGAAGTCATGTAAATCCACACAAAAACTGTATGTAACTTTCCCATGAACCTCTGAGCCCCTTTACCTGATACCACCTGTCCTGGAGTCTGCTTCTATTGGTCAGCAGACCCTCCCTTCCCCCTCCTGCTTTTCCAGGGAAACGTGGCCACGTGGCCAGCGCTCTTCCTCACCAGGTTTTTCATGGGGCAGGTTCTGAAATAAAGCTGCAGAACTGTACCTGGAGAGGGGGAACGCCTTTTGATCTTTTATCTTTTTCCTCGCCACGGTTCCCCCTCTGAGGGACTAGAGCTAGCCCGGTTGAGACCCTCAGAGACCCAGGAACTGTGGCAGGTTGGTTGGTTGGTTGGCAGTTTCATTGATGCATTGGTTGGTTGGTTGATTTGTTGTTACTCAACAGGTTTGTTATAACACAGAACTTAGTTTTGTACTTAATCATGAACCATGCCATGTCACATACAGGTTCATAGGTCTGCACAAGAATTCTACACTTTTATGACCACAGAATGCTTTGGGTTGGAAAAACCTTAAATATCATTTGGTTCTAACTTCCCTGCCATGACTGGGGACACCTTCCACTAGACCAGGTTGCTCAAATCCAGCCTTGCCTTGGACACTTCCAAGGATGTAACATCCACAACTTTGACAGAAGTGCTGAAAAACCAAACAAGTGTTTAGATACCATGACTTTTCAAAGCCAGTTTCCCTTCAGCAGTAAGTTTTTCACCAAGCTTCAGGAGTCAGCAGTTCACCATTTAATTCAAAGATTTTTCAGAAAGCAAGTTACTACAGCATGCTTTTGAAATTAGTTGCAGCCTGGTCCTCTTGGGCAATTTCATAGTCATCTGTGGCCCTTAACATCATTTGCCCTTTATCTTTCACTTCTTGTTCCAAGGTGAAATGTATATGTATCTTATATTGCTTCAGAGTTCTTTCTTTTTATGTCATGAGTTAAACTTTTTTTCTGAGAATAAATACTTCTTGTTTTACCTTCCAATATTCCTGTTAAATGAACACACAGTAGGAGATAGCAAAGAAATGAGAAATTATATGTTAGAATAAACAGCAAAAAAAAAAAAAAAATTCTCCTTGATAACTGCAGTTAAAAGCATTCAGAATATGAGCTGGGAAGGCAATTACACATAAGACGTTCTGGTCTTCTTTGTGCAAAAAATGAAATTTGTTAAGTCTCTGTCTTACACTGTCTTAACTTGAATTATTGCATAACCCATTAAGATTTGTCTGGTTCATTAAAATATTTATAAAAATGCATTTTACTTTCAGCCACAGTGCTGGAAAGAAACACTAGATACTTCAACTCCATGACTTTGTAATTATATTTACACCATATTTTTTTTAATATGTATTAGACCTCTTAAGTAGAGTACAAACAGGGACTATACAATGTGTCAATTTAAAGCAACAGACAAACTTATCACCTGTGTATCTTCCCTGGACAGTATAAGGTTCTCATACTTAACATCTGAAGGCAAAAAACATATTAAAATAAATTTTTATTTACCTGACTTTGAATGTGAGTTTGTCCTAGTTTAGGGTAAATTTGAGAGAAACCTCCAAAGGGGGACCCCTCCCGAGAGCAAACCCACACAGCCCCTTCCCCCCAGCCGTTCGGGAATGATTCCTCGGAGAGAAGTGGAAAGAACCTGTTTATTTAACAGGCACAGCACCCCCAGCACACAAAATGAACAATACCCGATGACAACACTCTTTCACCGCTCTGAAAAAGATGACAAATTCAGCAAGTCTCTCCTGGGGGCGGTCGCTCTGTTGTCACTCCCTCCGGCGCTGGGGATGCTGCTGCAGCCACAAGGTGTTCTCAGGTCCCAGTCCGGAGCAGGTTCCAGTAGTTACAAGAAAGGAAAACGGGAAAAAAAAAAAAAAAACCAAAAAAAAAAACCAAAGCAGGAGCAAAGCAGAGCAAAAGCAGAAGCCAGAGCTAGAGCCAAGCAAAAAAGAGACCAGCAAAAACCAAAAGCCACACTATGTACTGCCCCATCTCTGTGTCCCACCAGTCGTGGGGGGAGCAGGCTGATAACAGAACCAAAACAAAATATTTGTCCTTCGGAGACAGTCTCAAAGGCACAGAACATAATATCCAACATAGCAGAACACAAAAATGGGGATACAAACATCACCCTAGGACAGAGTTAATCTTTTAATCTCTATAAATTGAAATGTTATGTTTTAGATGGAATTCTCTCTGACATCAGAATTCACAAGCACACTTACATGTATGCAAAACAAATACAAAGAGAATCCTGCACACATTAAGGCAAATCATCGCACTGGTAAAGACCCAGTGTCATCATCACATTGACAGAGAACATAGGAGCTGGTGACACACAATAAAGAAAATTGCATAGAAGTGTTTGAAGAACAGGCGGAAAACATACAAGCAAACAAACAAAACACCAACTTAAACCAAAACAACCTAGCTCAACTTGTGATTATATTTAATGCTCAAAAACATAAACTTCCTTCTGTCATTTGTTTTTTACCAATTTAAAAATATGGAAATGTTTTCTGAAAAGAGACGCACCTAAAGAGTACCTAATTCATATTATGGATGAATTCTACTGAAAGAGTGATAATTAAAGTAGGAAACATTTCTTTTGTGACAGCTTCAGATTAAATGTAAACTGTTCTCTTGCATGTCTTTGATTAGCCTTTCAAAAGCGGAAAAAGTAGGGAGAAAAAATTATCTTACTAATTGCAAACAAGTCTCTCTGCTCAATTAAAATTTAAACTAAGTGGAATAATTGTACATATGGCATGCATAACAACAGCAATAACATCCTGTTCAACTCGCTGCAATGGAAATCTTCTCCTGCTGTTAATGATATACAATGTCACCTAATTTAAAAAACTGAATGAAATAAAAGGCAAAAATACCCTTAAGAAGTGTTATACAATGAAAAAATTGCTACCTCACAGGACCCCAGGAAATATGTTTATGACTGTAAGACGGCCAAAGGTGCATAGGCCTGTTTCCTGGTGCATGCAATAAACTTCTCACAACAGAGGGACTGCAAGGTGTGATTGCAACATCAGATTTTTAAGCTTCATAAACTCAAGAGCCCAACACAGCAGGAAAGAACTACAAATTTTGAGCCACATAAGATTAAATTGAATGTCGTGATCTCTATGATTAAGAAGAAAATTATTCAAAAGGGCTCTTAGTGAGACTTTGTCACCAAACTTTTTTCTGATTGTTGCTGACTAGCTAGCAAAAATTATGCAATTCTGCCACAGATTAATAAAATATTTTTAATTATTTGGAACATTAATACCAGTATCAAAATTTCCAGTCTATTTTGCATAGACAGTCCACTTCTCAACAAAAAGATCTCAGTTCTTTGTCAATTAGAATGTTATGAAATGATACTACAAAATATATGAACATCATCAATGGACATCTAATTTCTCAGTATGGTTAGTCGACTACTGTGTCATATGCCATTAGGCCTGAGCATTACAATATTTTCTTTCTTGATGTCCATTCTCAATAATTTCTTTAAGCTATAGGTAATACAGGTTCTAGAAACAGCTGATTATCTTTTAAACAAGGTTTTTACTGATTTTAAACTTACTCAATTGCATTTTTAATAGAAAATAAAAACAAGACACTATCTCATCTAAGAGAAAAAATTACAAAAATTATCATAAATTGTCTTTAATCAGTGTTAGATGGACAACAAAAGACTATCAGTTTAACCATATTTTTTGATAGGTGGGAAAAAGAATAAATCATCCAGTATATTTTTTTAAAAGATTTTTCCAGGAGTTTTCACAAAGCAAAATGCATTTGTAATCACATCAAAATTGAAGATTTTGGCTTCCATAAAAAGAATTTATTACAGCTGATAGATACCTAGCTTCCAACCTGCAGTTTGTTGGTTTCACAGAATTCTTTTCCTTATTGATAATTTAATTCTAATTCTTTATATACAAAAACTGTTGCCCTAAACATGACTTGAAACCAATTTCCTTTTATTCTAATTACTTTTTTTTTTGTTTGGTTTGAGATTTTTTGATACTTTTGATATACAAAACAGCTGCATTCTTCAAATGCACGACATGATCCCCTAGACCGAAGGGTTGAAGGAGAAAGAAACTAAAGGAAGGGCATATAGGGAAGGACAAACTAATTCATCACCCAGTCATTCTTCATTGATTAAGTTCTACCAAGTCTTTATTTCTTCTATCTCTTCTGAAATAATGATTTCTTCTTGAAGATAAGTTGCATTTAATTTTCTGAGGCAAAGAAAGACATGCAGACATGGAAACAAAAAGTTATGTCTTTTAGGGGAATGATAGTCCAATGTCTACAGCAAGTGAACATGAAAATATCTGATAGACACTTCATGGTTATTCAGAAATAGCAGTCTACTAATTATGCAAATCAAACCTTTCTCAGTCAGAGTGCAGGGATTTACATAATTGAGAAATAAACATACAATTACGGGTCAGTGATGGCACAGCATCAAGGAAATATCTCAATATTGCTGTATTTAAACCAAAAATATGGTGTAATTGAAGGACAATAGACATAGCATATTAAGCCTGAGTCTACAGAAATATAAAATCTATGAAAAAACTCATTCTATGCACCAGAATGCAATACAAATCCTCAGCTGCTAAAAACCTACATAGCTTCACTGATTGAAATGGAGCTACATCAATTTCAATTGCTAGAAACAGGGCACTGGTTGAAAAAGTCAGTGTTCTATGCAATCAAGACAAAGACACGGAACCAAGATAAAAGCTCTTAAAGAACTACAGCCTTTCCCACCCATACCTTCCCCCTCATTTCCTCAGCAGAATGAATGCTGTTTGGAATCAGGATTACCCCTAATATTATGAAAACCTGATCAATTCCCTACTAGTGTTAAAGGTGCTAGTGGAGCAGCAGTCTCACAGCTTCTCTGCTTATGCTACACACTAGCACCCACAGACTTAGTGGCAGAAGCTTGGCCAAAACTTTTTTGCCCAAGGATGGGATTAAATAATGTTTTCTGGTGTAATCTTCCTCCAGTTACAACAGGTAAGTGCCTAGCCTGTTTAATTTGATTTTTGATTTCACAAATGCATAAAAAGGATGTTTGAAAGTTAAATACTATTTTTACCTTTTTTAATTTCATTAAGAGGAAGTTAGAGGGGGAAAAAACGCCTGTAATAGGAAAAATAAACTTGTTGCACTTGTCCCAACCTTATTAAAAAGACCAAAGACTTTTTTAGAGGACTCACAACAAGATATGAGCTAATTTTCAGCGAACTACTAAAAGATTATATCATTTTCTATTAATCTCTTCAGACCCTGAAAGTTTGGACTTCTATTCCTGTTTGCAATTTTCAGATTTGTCTTTTCTTCAAGCAAGAATTTCACTATGATTTTTCAGCTCAATTTTCCTACTTTCTAAATTATTTAACTTCCTCCCAAACATTGTTTCCACCTCTATTTTTTTTACTCATGCTGGAATCAATGCCATCAATCCCTTGAATGCAAATCAAGAGAAGGGAATTAATGAAGTAACATAAACTTGTCAGATGTTACAGACATCTCTTAAACCATATAGCAAAACGAAAGAGAGGTGTGTTAGACTCAAAATAGAAAACAGATCATGAAAACACATATAGTCTGTATTTTTTAGCTGGGACAGAGAGCTGGAAGAACAGGGAAAGATTTCCCTGAGTGAAAGATGACTATTATCATTTCGTGGCACCTCACACATTGTATCACAGAAGATGTATGGATTCACAGTTTAAGAAGTATAGTTTTGTCCTTTCCTTTAGCATTTGATACTTTTTATTGAAATGTCTTCCATATACTTAGCCAAAAGAGATCTGGCCTTTAATTCATCTCTTTGCTTATTTGTTTTGCAAAGCCTAAACAAACACACAGGATGACTTTTTTTTCAGGTAGCTAAAATACATCTAAAGGAAACTGGAATAACATTATCACATAAATAATGAATGTAGTGTCAGGTTCATATCTGGGGTTTTGTTGTGTGTAGTCTGTTTCCTACTTGTTGGGCTGCAAGAAGTTTTCTTGAAAATCTGTTTTCCTCTGTCTAATTTCACTTTCAATTGTAATTTCAGAAGCAGTTAGGAAAACACAACACAAAAGCATCCCAGAAACAACACTTGTTTAAAAAATTCAAGCAAAATGTATGTGTTCTCACTTGACAATATGAAACATATACTTCATAATTACAGACTACTGGTTATAATAAAAATCTACTAAATCAAAATACTTTTATAAGGCAGACTCAGGAAATATAACAAGTATAAAACAAAAGAATGACTCAAAGTGCCACATTTTGAAAGGAAGCTATTTTCTCTTTTTAAATTGAAACAGGGTTTTTTTTAATAAACAAAATAATTTAAATATAAGAAAGATATTTTAACCTGTAATATTCTCATGTTTATACTACTTAATATTACTAAGTTGAATGTTTCTGCATTAAATTTAGTAGAATCTATTTTTTATTTTAGCAGAAATTATAAATAAAAGATATTTCCTCTCTTATCTGAAAGCTCATATAAAACACAGGTGCTTGTTTTCATTTCATTCTAGATGGTTTGAAAACAAAACAGGATCCAGAACAGAGTCAAAAAAATTCCTCTCCTCCTTAGCTGCACAACTTATACACGGTGATCCCAGAAACCTGCAGTTCATATGTTCATAAAATCATGGAATGGTTAAGGTGGAAAAAGGCTTCAAAGACCATTAATTTCAACCGTTTAACGAACTTCTTTCTGGTTGTCACTAAACCAGGTCCCCAGCTACCAGAACCATATGCCTTGTGAACAATTCCAGGGACAGGAATTCATCCAGCATCCTGGACATTCTGTTCCAATGTTTGAATAATATTTCAGTGAAGAAACTATTCCTATATGAAATCTAAACTTCCTCTGGTGCAATTTGAAGTTGCTCCTTCTCATTATGTCACTTATTACTTGGGAGAAGAGGTGGCTACAACCTACCTGGCTACAACCTCCTTCGAGGTAACTGTAGAAAGCAGTAAGGTCCTCCTTGACCCTTCTTTTCTCGAGGCTCAACAATCCCAGCTCCTTCAACTGCTCTTCATGTTGCCAGATGAAGAATTGTTTTTCCCTAGGGGGCTAATTCAGTGACAGCTTTACAAAATCATTAGGCTATGGAACTGCACAATCAAAAGTTAAGATAAACATTAAACAAGGAGGGAATAAGAAACTACAATACATTGACCTAAGGACTCACAAAATAATGAACTAAACCAGATATGTTAACTTCCCTCCTAATTTGGAAAAATAACACCACTTCATTACACAATCTCACACAACAGAGATCACCAACAACACCCCTTAGACAGAAGAATTTATGTGCTGATGGAAGGGAATACATGTTAATGGCTTTGGGGAAATTATTGTCACACATGTTTCTTCTGGGAAAACCTATGAATATATATGTAAAATATGGTGTGCAAACTGGAGCTTTTTCCATACTTAGCATGTAAAACAGGTGGAGATATCCCCTGTGTATCTGCTGTCACAATGAAGAATGCCCTGCTCACAAACACAAAAAATTATAATCTTAGGGAGTTTGCTTTCCTGATGTTTTTTGGCAGCATTCAGAACTTGTGCTCCCTACCCTTCCCCAGCTTTGATGACTGTGGGAACCAGGACATCCTTATGACTGATTTATAAGTCACAAGAATTTAGATAGAATGATAATTAGTATGTCACAGGGTGAAAAAGTAGAATTTTGGGATTTTAGAATGTGAGATCAGGGGACAAAGATGGAGGAAATGGGGNTGACCTTCTCCAAACTTGCTCCAGCACTTCAAAATCTTTCTTGTAGTGAGGGGTCAAAAACTGACTACAGGATTCAAGGTACACCGGTGCCAAGTACAGGGAAAGGATCCCTTTCTAATTGTGCTTGACACACTATTTCTGATACTCATACTCACGACAACAACATAAAAAACATGACTTAGCTTCTATGCTAATTAAAACTGTAAATATTTATCTTATCTTGCTTTTCATATGGCTGTTGATTTCGCACACCTCGTTAATAAGTACACAGCATCAGCAGCAGTACCAGGCTGTTGGACAAAAGGAAATAGTAAACCTCCACAGCTCCAACAGTAGTAGCAATCAAGACCTTGACAGTAACAAATGGCAAAGACAGGGAAAATACTGGAAATTAACACTAAAAGGGGATTTAAAATTACACCTTGTAAGTTTTTTAATTAAGAGGGCAAGTTAATATTTTACATCCTGGTGGCTCCTCCTGGTTAAATTTTAAAAGACAAGCAAGATGTCTGGTTGAAATTTACTGTGCTTAAACAAGATTACAATAGTCAAACAGGTGGTGTTATAAGGTGAATTAGGAACCCACATTTTAGCAACAAATTTACATTTCCTTTTTGGTGACAACTCCCAGCAAAATAATGATACTGATCTTAACAAAACACTTGATTCTCTTGCTCCAAAACGCATTTCTGTAACAAACTGATTAAATTCTGAGAAGTGGAAAGCTTCACTGTATGTCCTTTCTATTTTTCTATTAAAGAGGAAACAAAATTTAATATTCAATTGACTAACCAAATTTACTTTGAAATGTAAAGAGTTCATAAAATTAATATTTCTTTCTAACTGATATTTGTATTTATCAGTATACTGGATGAAATTTATTTTCTACACAGCAGCCCTACAGCTTCACTCTACCTTCATGGCTAGAACACTGCCAGTAGCACAATTGTGTTTTGTTTATTGCTGAACAGTGCATGCTTGCACAGCATTAAGGCTTTCTCCCTTCTCCTCTTGTGAGTATACTGAGAGTGGAGGGCATATAGACAAAAGAGCTGACCAGATCTGGCCAATGCATTATCGCATACCATATGACATCTTGCTCAGCAATGAAAATTCAGGGGGAGGAAGATGGAGGGATCTTTGTGGTTCTGGTATTTGTCTTCCCAAACAACCATTATGCTTTTGCCCTGATTCCCAGGGAGCAACATCTTTTGGGGAGTGTCAGACCCTCCTAATTTTCCTTTCCATGCAGCTTTTACGTTTCTTATTAAATGTCATCACCTTTATCTATGAGTCTTCTCAACTTCTTTCTATTTTGTCCACATTCTGCAAATGTGATTGTAGAGCTAGGTGGATGTTTGAAACCCACTACAGTCACTCTACATGATTTGACATGATTTTTTCCACTATACATTCACTTTAGTATTTCTTCTCTACTTCTTACCTTCTCTGATTAATGTATTCACTGGAAAATCTCTACTTTTTTACCTTCTTTCCCCCTTCCCCTTTGTATTTCCTTGTGGAAAACTGTGTTTGAATATTTTTAAGATACAAAGATAATTCAACGAGACAAATGAAACAACCATGTGTGTCTCTGATGATAAGAAAAAATAAGATTCTTAAACAAAATTTTAAGACATTTCATTTTCATATAACCATAGAATGTGCTGAGTTGCAAGGGACCCATCAGACTCATCAAGTACAAGTCCTGGCCCTACACAGGACACAAGAGTCACACCATGTACCTGAGAGCATTGTCCAAATGTTTCTTGAAGTCTGTAAGGCTTGGTGTTGTGACCACTTCCCTAGGGGAGTTTGTTCCAGTGTGCAAACACCTTGTAGGTTTTCAAAAACCTTCTCCTGATATCTGACCTAGACCTTCTTTGACTCAGCTTCATGCAGTTTCCTTGAGTTCTGCCACTGGTCAATATTCTGATGGTCGAAGAAGGCATATGTTTAAGGTTTGAGAAATGTTTAAGAATATCCATATAGATATCCCTTCACAATCTTATAAACAAGCACAAGGACTTACCTTTGAACCTAATACAAAATTTTCAAAACTATCATCTGATTTTAAGGTGTAATATTTCATGATGGCAACATAGTATACATGAAAAATATTTTAAGAGACATTGTAGAAATATTCCATGGACTTTTACATAAAAATTTTCCTGATGCAAAAAGAGCTCCTTCAAAATGAAGTACACTACTTTTGCTTCATTGCTAATAAGCAAAGGAAGTGCACATGGAAAACTGAAATCAGAATATAGAGACCTCTAAAAGTTCTGTGCAGTAAGAAACTGGTTAAAATGTGAACCATGTGACTTCCCCTTGATCATTTCTATTATGATGAGAAAAATCAAGATTTGTCAGTAAGCAACATGATGAAAAATCTCCAGCGTGTGCATTCATAACACCAATCCCAAGGACAAGGCAAACAGCAATTTTTACTGGACAAGCCACTCTCAACAGCTGCATGACAATCTTCGGCACGCATCTTTTCTCCAGCCAGGCAGGGAAAGGACATGAAATGCCTTTTCAACGAACCAAGGTGCTCCCCGCAGCTTGATCTAGCAGTGCATTTTGCAAAACTACATTAAGCAGGGTTAAATAAGAGAATTTGGGATTACTGGATGGGCAGGAACCATGCTTTGTGATTATGGGGATTTGTGTGGGAACAGTTAGCCAGATTCCCCCCAGGTTTAGAATAAGATCAAGGTAGAGAGTAAGAGTGGGGAGAAGGGGCTGGAGGCTGCTACCTGTTTCCCATGTTTGAGAGTGTCTGTCAGCCCAGCTATTCAAACCTCTTCTTTGTTCATACCACTTGTGATGCCAAAAATATGTCACATTAAGAATCTCAACCAGACCAGAAAACAAGCCTCCCCTGCACTTAGCTGCCATTTCCTCATCACTGCTGTCAGACAGAAGACAAATGAGTAGGTAGCTTGCTTGTCACCACAAAAATCATCCAGAGACACCACTTCTCTCACTATCTGTCCTTACAGACAGCCTCTATGGTCCCCATGTGCCCTACAAACTAGGAGCAGTTTGCATCCGGCTGAGGTAGAAATGGACTTGCACTTAGCTTTAGACTCCTTGCTCTACATCTTTATATGTGACATGGCAACAATAGTAAATTTCTTACTCATATTACCAAAAGACGGAAGAAAATAGTAAGCCACGGCAATTTCTACCAACAGGAGTAATTGTTATGCTTTCTACATACAGTCTCTCTAAAATGAAAATGAAAATTTCTTTCCCACAAACAGGACCATGGAGATTCAGAAAAAGTTACCTTCCTGCTTCCCACAGTGTAGTACTTCTTAATATATAGAGTTTTTTGAAAGAGAGATGGATAATTTGTATCTTGAAGTGAAACAAATGAGGAGCAGCTAAATCTTCTGGGCTAAAAATCTTTCTGAAACTTCAGAAAGCCAAGCTTATACAAGTTTTGAGGCAAACTTTTTTTTATAGACCACTGGTAAATGATAAGTTAATAAAAATCTTTCATGCTGAATGTAGAGCTACAAGGACTAGAGCAGACAGCATATGGTCTTTTTTACATGAAAGCGACAGTCTCTGTGACTGTGAAATACTGCACATTGTTTACCATCCCTCTTAAAACCAAAAAATGTTCTACAGCCTCTACTGTTCCTGCATTACAGGATTTCTGCTAGCTAGCCAGTCCTTGCTTTTTGCCAACAGATGCTGAAATTTTACCTGCAGGAATAGACAGATAAAGCTAAACTCTAATTAGCTGTTTGTACATAGCTTTTTGCCTCAGTTGTTGCCGTGTCTGGACACAGGCTTCCAGAATGCTGCCTTTGGTCAGAATGAAGACAAAAAAGTAGGTTCTTAAATATAAATGTATTTTAAAGCTGCAAAATATATAAATAATATAATATTAAGAGTGAAGTGTAAGGTTAGAAATGATGAAAAGGTAAATCAAGGAAAAAAAACGTGATAAAGGTGTTTGATAAGAAGTAACCTTGACTGTCATATTGAACACAATTTCAAAATATACAGTACTAACCTAGTCTTCATAAATCTGTTGATTTTGTTCTGTTATTGTTTCATTTAGTTTCCATTAAAACTACCTCTATTTGAAGTTTAGATAAAAATTGTGCTCACATTTCAAAAGACCTTCGTAAGTCTTGAATCTGGAGAGAATCAATTTCTAAGTAGCAATTCGACAAGATAGCTAGAGCAATTATAGGGAGGAAGAAGTGCATTACCCACACACAAATTCCAGTACATTTGAAATTGAAAAGCTTCTTGAGGTATTCTAGTATGGTCTGAAAACCCATCACACTTGGAAGAACAGACCTGTTTTTATATTGCAACATTAACAGAGAGTGAATAGAAATCACAATACATTTTGAAATGAAAATACATTCCTGGCAGAAGATGTAAATTTCTGATACTTTTCAAAACTCCTCTCTCATGTACCATGCAACTATTCTCTCTCTAATATTTACAGCCACCTAAAACAACTGACCAAAATACAAGTGAAAACTGTGAAGCTTCAGATCCATGTAGCAATATAAATTAAAACCTTTCCAAATCTCTCAAGTCTACAATCATGCCTCCCAGATAGAAGACTACTCATTTAATTCAGAAATGTCTAGAGAAATCTGTTTTGAAACCTTTTTGGACTTTGTCTTTTCCTAAAGCTTCAAGCCTTTCCCTCTATTCACATCATTTATCCTGAAGACACCTTATATTGCCTCCTAGAAATTTAGAAAATTAAATAGGAGAAAAATGCCACAAAACTGGAAGGCCTTAAAAAATATGAGCCTTGCACTTTGGATTGTAGTAACACATTGAACCATATTTGTAAGTGCATATGCATCAGTGTTTCCTTCCAATCAGCTGACCCTTGATGCTGTACAAAAAATTAAAGCCTTAAATAATTTTTTTTTAATTTTCATAATATAATAAAATTCTCCAGCTTTCTCTTTAAATTATCCAATTGGTTTGGTTAAATTAAAAATCCTGATGGAAAACGTGTCCAGAAATTTTTATCACCCTCCAAAATAAATATTGGAATGATCAGTGCATTCTCAGTCAGAGGTTAGCTTAGGTTTCCTTTGTTTCTAATATTTTTATGTCTACATGATTTTCAAATAAAAGATAGAAATATATTATAAAGAATTCTTTGGGAGCTTTTGAGGAAGGAAACTGAAACCATCAGCCAGATATAAAAGCTGTTGAAATTAGTAACTGCACGGAGAACGAGGAATAGACTACAATTCCCAGAAGATTGCATGTAAAATGCAATACTTAAGTATCATGAACACGGCTGGTTTTCAGAGTTCATTCCTATTCCAGTATTACAGAGGTGCCACTTACAATTCTTATTCTGCTAGTTCACAGTGGCACTTCCCATATCAGAAAATATCAGCAGCCAACACCTGGATAACTCACAATGGATAACCTATATCTTCTTCACAAGATGGTTGCTAATGAGGCAAGGCTATAGTTTGGTGAACATTTATTTCAGAGGAAATGCTTTACTGAACCCCTTTGTGATAGTAGAAACAGTAAAACAGACAGGAAATTTAACAGAATTAAAACACCCAAAAAACTTAATCCACGTGAGTTCCCTGAGGGGGCTGAAAGCAATATGAAAAACAAATTATGCTAACACAACACTACAAAAACAAATGATTGTCAAACTCTGACCAAGATACCTTACTGATGACTTCAGAGATTTCTTCTGAAACTTTTCTCATGTTCACTTGGTATTGTATATTTAAAACATTTTTTACTTATTGACCTGAACATTTCAGAGCTACTCGTATTTCCGATTTGGTTTCAAACACAGAAAAGACGCTGATTTTCCTTTACTTTTTTTTTTTTTAAGCATCAAAAGTAAAACACCTCTTACAAAGTTGTAGCATCCAAGGACATCAATCCAATTGTTTACTTAGTGAAAAAGTGTCCACCTTTACTGTAAGGCCTTGTAGTGCTAAAGACAAAAAGGGAGTACTATAAAACACTGGCCATTTTCTGTGCCATTTCCATAATTCTGTGTTAATAGTAAATGAAATGTAGTTTTGAGATTATACTCTTTTTAACAAGAAATCCTACTAACAGACTATACAGACCTTCTTTAAGGGCAATTCCTCCTGCACCTGGGGAGGAACAACCCCAAGTGTCAGCATAGACTGAGGCTACAGAGAGATATAGCAGCTCCATGGAGAAGGACCTGGGACTCCTGGTGGATCACAAGCTGTCCATGAGCTGGCAGTGCCCCGTAGCCAGGAGGGCCAAGGGGATCCTGGGATGCACTGGGAAGATCATGGCCAGAAGGTTGAGGGAATTGTGCCTCTGCTTGGCCCTGGTGAGGCCACATCTGGAGTGCTGTGTCCAGTTCTGGGCTCCTCAGTAAAAGAGAGACAAGGAGCTGCTGGAGAGGGTCCAGCAGACAGTGACAAAGACAATTTGGGGTCTGGAGCATCTCTCTTATGAGGAGACACTGCAGGAGCTGGGCCTGCTTAGTCTGGAGAAAAGGAGACTGAGAGGGGATCTCAATAACACACATAATTATCTCTGGCGCCAAGAGGATGGTTCTAGATTCTTTTCAGTAATGCCCAGCAACAGGATGAAGATCCATGGCCGTAAACTAAATACACAAGTTCCATTATCAACATGAGGAAAAACTTCTTTACATAAAAAGTGGCAGAGTACTGAAACAGGCTGCACAGGGAGTCTCCCTCTTGGAAGACATTCAAAATCCACCTGGATGGGTTCCTGTGTGACCTACTCTAGGTGACCATTGGCTTGGCAGTGGGATTGGACTGGATGAACTCCACAGGTCCCTTTCAAACCTAATTCTGTGCTTCTCACCATATAGAAGGAAGGAATAAGCAACAGAGAAAGTTTTCCACAAGTGTGCAAAATGGCATCTTAGCAAACACATTACAATATTCACATCTATTAATCCAAACGTCTGATGTACAGTACAACACTACTCATTCCATGAGAGAGTGAAGCAGTTCTAGAGCTACACAGACCAAATTTTTCTGTTTACTGAAGTCGCTTGCAATATCCACAAACACTGATGAATATCAGGCAGTATTCACCCATGACTTAAGATATTACTTCATTTTCCTCTCATCTGAACAGATGAATTATAAAATTATAATTCTACATAATTCTGCATTATAGAAATATTCAGTCAGATTTATGTTACTGATATCAGAGTTGACAACACAGCAGACAACATTCTTCCATTAAATCTGCCATAATGAAGCTGCACATCAGACCATGCAAGTAAACTTTCTGTAGTGCTGAAACCTTACAGCTGGAATTAGCCACATGAAGCAAAGTTGTTTTCAGGACACCCATCCTGTCCCTGGGTCACAGAACAGTGAAAGATGGAGGGGATCTCTAGGTATCACCTCATCTAACACCCCATGCTCAGGAGTGGTCATCTGGTGACATGGTGCTGGACTTTACCCCAGCCAGCTCCCAGCACCTGGTCAGTATTTGTAGTAATATGCTTTTTCAAGTTTTAAAAGTTTTGTTANATTGGCTCCTAAAATTGCCAATATGTGACCACTGAACCGACCTTCTCTGAATGCCCTCAGAGCAAAAAGATGACCTGCCCTACTTCTTTGAGCCCAGGGCAGCTCCACAAGCTTGGGATCAACTTATTTTCAAATATTTATCTTGACAGAATGTTGTATAGATACCACAGGTGACAGATCATTAGAGTTTTGAAATGGGCAAACACAGAATAAAAACGAAACACTGGATAACATTTTATCAACTTAGAACCCTGCAGTATAACAAATTGGTTTTTGTAAATATATTATTTTATGTCATTACATAATACACAGGCTCAAAGGCTGACTGTGTTTCAAATTGTCTGAATCTATGTAACAAATGAAAAAGAAAATGCAATGTTGTATATGTAAATTTGAACTCAAATATTGCTATTGTATAAAATAAATCTGATTTTCAGTTCTCTAAGCTGATATTCTTCTTTATAGATCTATTCACCAGGACTTGACAGCTAATTAAATAACTTTATAAATGTCACTGATTTTAGGAAAAAGCTGGAAGCATTAATGAAAAATAGAAACTCTGAACATAGCCAAGGCAATACGTCTAAGATACAATTGCATTTTGGATATAAAAATCATCTCTACTAATATTTTACTGAACCTTAAGTAGTTGTGTTGCAGCTGGCAACAAGAAAAAGAAAATTCCAGGGAGCAGTAAGAGACAGTAATGATCCTTTCCTATTTATGACAGTCAGCAGATAATGAAAGCACCATGCAAATCGCCTATTTACACTCAGCAATACCATAGCTGTTAATGGACCAGTGAAGTGAAGAAGAGAGCAAGCTGTAGTACAGAATGTAGTCACAGCTGGAATCAGCCCAAGTAACAGATTCTGCTATTGAAAAGAGAGGAGATTCTTCCTGAACTTATCAGCGTATAGTAGTTACTCTAGAAGTACAGAAACAGAATTATGCTGAGTTACGGATCTATTTATTAGGGCCAGTTCAAACGAGATCTCAAAATCAAGGGAAAACCCCCTTATTTTCCAACCTTCTCTCATCCATTTGGAAACAGGAGCTAGTCTGTGCAGAAATAGTGACACCAAAGAAGCATGAACATTGTTAGTATTTGCTGACTTCTCACTGAGGGTCACTGAAGTACCCATTTGCCATTTGGACCTCTCTAGAGAGGTTTGCTGTCCACTGAGGGCTCACATTCACAATATCACAAAGAGGCTGCCACACTTGGTAGAACCAGATTACTACCATGCACTCCTACTCTTCCACACAGGGTCGAACTAGGCTGCAACAAGGAGTTTGCAAAGTATCTAAAAGAGCTTCACATCCTTCAGAAAGATATAGAAGGGATCAGAATCATGGGTAGCGTCCTCCTCTATACCTCTAGTTGGAGACTGGGGACCCAGAAAGAAAGTGAATGGATCAAGAGAATGGTAGACTACATGGCTGGTGCCATGAGCAGGGTTTTGTCTTCTGTGATCTAGGATGCACCCTTGAGAAACAGCTGACAGTCAATGATGTCACCTGACTGGGTGAGGTGAGAATGTTCTGGGAAGGAAACTGGCTGGACTTCTTGACAGAGCTTTAAACGATACTCAGCAAGGGAAAAGGGTATATTTCCAAGTGCCAGAGAGGAAAGAGGAAACAATAGCACTTCCAGGAAACAGCAAGGAAATACCTGTAAATCATCACCAAGGACTTAGGGAAGGATTCTCCTAAAAGGTGAAGAGATCTCCAGTGCAGAAGGAGCTATATGTACCTAGGTCAGAAAATGGATTCCAAGGAGAGTGTACTCCCATCTCTGGTAGATGAGAAGGGAAATCTGGTATCAACAGATATGGAGAAGGATGGAATACGCAAAAAGCTCTTTACTTCAATCTTCACTCACCACCAGACATTCCATGTCTCTCAAGTCCCCAAACATCTAGGTGGGATGGGGGAATGAGTTCCCTCCTACTGTCAGTGAAAAGCAGGTTTGAGATCACTTGATGAAGTTGACTAACCACAAGTTTACAGGACCTGATGACATACGTCTCAAATCCTGAGTGGTGATGCTGCCAAGCACATCTCCATCCTATTTGAAGAGTCATAGTGACCAGGTGGAGTCTCCAATGCTTTGAAAAAAATAACGTCACTCCTATTTTTGAAAAGGAGAGAAAAGAAGACACAGAACTACAGACCAGGGAGTCTCACTTCTGTGCTTGGGAAGATCCTCCTAGAAATTTTTTTGAGGCACATAAAAGAAAAAGAAGTAATCCAATGCAGCCAGCACAGGGAGTGCCAGTAGCTGGGAGGGGTTGGATGAGATGGGCTGTCTCTGCAAACACCACACTCCATCCCTCAAGCCCAACTAAAGCTGGATTGCTTCTAGTCCCAGCTGAACCAAGGCCCCACAATAATACGGTTGGTATGTAATTAAGCAGTCCTAGTAGCTGCACCCATTTTTTTCTATAACCACAATACTAAGGGCAAATTGTGCCTTTCCAAACTGGTGGCCTTGTGTGATGGAGTGACTATAATGGTTGACAAGCAAAGACTGACCAATGTCATCTATCTAGACTTCTGTATGGCCTCCGACAATATTCAACACAACATCCTTGTCTCCAAAATTAAGACCATTTTCTTCAAATTTGACATAGATTTGAAGGGTGGACTCCTTGGTAAGTAAGGAATTGGCTGGACAGACATATCCAGGGAATTGAAGTCAATGTCCATTAGTGAAGCTGATGACCAATGATGTTCCTCAAGGATCTGTGTTGGGACCAGCGCTCTTCAATATCTGTCTCAATTACACTGACATTGAGGTCAAGCTCTTCCTCAGCAAGTTTGCAGATGAAACAAAGTTGAGTGGTACTGTTGACACATCTGAAGAATAATATACCATCCAGGTATACAATCTTGAGAAGTTTGCCTGTAACTTTCCCATAACCCTCTGTGCTCCTTTACCTGATACTACCTGTCCTGGAGTCAGCTCCTATTGGGCAGCAGACCCTCCCCCTTCCCCCTCCCCTTTCCAAAGGAGATAAAACCCCCTGGCCACGTGGCCAGGTCTCTTTTGCTCTNATGGAGAATTCATTGAGAGGAATCCTGACTTGGGAGTTGTTATAAATGAAATGCTGGACATGAGTAAATAGTGGGAACTCATAGCCTAGAAAAACAACTGTGTCCTAAGCCGCCTCAAAAACAGCATGTCCAATAGGTTGAAGGAGGTGATTTTCCCCCTTGCCTTGTCCTTGTGAGACCCCACACAGAGTGCTGCACCCAGCTCTGGGGTCTTCAGTGCAACAAAAATGTGGACCTATTGGAAAGCCCATAAACACAACCAGAGGTTTGTCTTCTATGAAGACAAGCTGAGACAGCTGGTGGTGTGCAGTCTGGAGAACAGAAGACTTTTGTGAAATCTTACGGCAGACTTGCACTACCTTAACAGGACTTAAAAAAAAAGGGAAAGCTATTTTTTATACAATCTGATAGTTTTCAGTCAAATGGGGAACCATTTTAAGATTTATATTAGAATTAAAATAAACAATAGAAGAAATTCTTTACTCAGAGTATGATAGGTCACAGAACAGAGAAGTTGTGGATGCTCATCCCTGCAAATGTTCGGTACCAGGCTGCATAGAGCTTTGAGCTACCAGGTCAGTGGAAGTTGTCCCTACCCATGCAGGGGTAGGTGAACCTAGGTGATCTACAAGGTCTTTTCCAACCCAAGCTATTCTATGAAATCTTCCACAAACTGGGACCTAGAGCCTACATCATCAAGAAAAAGCCATTCCATTTTTCATTTTGCTTGGTGTTTTCTTTGCAGAAAGTAAACACAGTAAATCAGTTCTGACGTTTCATAAATGCTCAAGAGGGAAAAAAAGAGATTGTGTTTTATGATGTTAACTGTAAATTAAGCCAATATCTGATGCAAGTCTATAGTATTACTAGGTGTTCTAATGAAATATGAGGTTATTTCCTACCCTTTTAAGTTTGTCTTCCTGGCTTATAATATTATCCTTAGAAACAAGGCCACAATACATAATAAGGAAAAGGAACAAAATTAAATATGATTTTCTGATTTACTTCTGCACATTGAGCCCATGAGTATTCTAGAAGACACATTTCAATTCTTCCCAGTCTTGCTACTTTGAGATAGTGGCTACTTGTAAAGTAGAACAAAGTATTGAGTTTGAGGAGGCATAGTATTTGGCAGCTGTAGAAAATGCAGTGTGGAAGAAAAACCACATTATTTTCCTTAAGGTATCAAAGCAGCTGACATCAGAATCTTGTAAATAACATAAATTACCATTGTACACATAACTGCTGTCATTCACAAAATTATTCACTTTCAAAAATTGAAGAAGTATTAAACATGCCAACGACAGAATTCTCTCTGGTAAAGTTGTTTTCTAGTTAAAGATAATTGTTTAAATTATAATTATAGAAAGATAATAGTTTAAATTAGTAAAACAGGTGAGGTAGAAAAGCAATACAATTAGATCTAATTCAAAATGAGGTGCCCTTTGGTGTGCATTTTTTTTACTAGAGTGGAGGATTATAACAAAGTTATACTTAACATCATATGATAAATATGTAAAGGACATAGAAGTATGTTTTCCTGTAAGGGACATGGAAGTGTGATTCAAATGGAATTATGCTGAAATCGGGGATTTCAGTAACAGCTGGAAGCTAGCATTACCCACTTCATGTCTTAGGTGTAACGGAGCATCCTAGTTAGACCAGCCCACGGAAGTGAGCTGGCTGGGTTTGAGATTGGCATTTTATTGGACCAATAGGAAAGCATTTTCTAGTCCTTATTACCTTTGAAAGAAGCCCGGGAAGGTCTCTTTCCTTCCAGCCATTGGAAGGCACACATCTCTCCCCTCTCCCGGCCCTGCCCGGGCTGGGGGCGGCGGCGGGCCGAGGGCGGCCGGGCC
>VXBS01001513.1:123567-161796 GCA_013400255.1 Sitta europaea
CTTAAAAAAAATGCACCCCAAAAAGCTGATATGGACCGAGAACACAGTTGTGAAGAAAAACTGAAAGATGAGAAAGACTTCACAAAGGCAGATCTCGGGCACCTGCCGTTTGTGAGAAAAATGAATCCACAAGAATTATTTTCTTGTAAAAAGCTTTCCAAAGAATACTTTTCTCTCTAAATGAATTAAAGAAAGACTATTTGTCGAAGTGAAAAACTGACTGAGATTTCTGAATGTTGTTGTCTTTACATTGTTGGTTAAGAGGAAAAAAAGGGTTGTGGGGAGGGAGGAAGAATGTTTTGAAGGTTCTGTCCTCATTCTTGTTGTTTTTTTTATTTCTTTTAGTATTAGTTAACAAAGTCTTATTACTTTTAAGCTTAAGTCTGCTTTGCTCTTGATTAGAACCTTTGAAATTAGCAAACTTAAAGCAGAACAAAAATTAGTGTTTCCACCCAGTTTCAAATTAAAACCTCGACATGGAGACCATTGTACACCATGCCCCCCTTAAACAAAGGTACTTAAAAAATTCTGTTAAGCAGTTAAAATTAAAAAGAAATAAAAAATTCTTATCTATGGATAACATTTGAGGAAGTGATGTTCTATGAGAGCTAGGAATAAAAGCTCTCAGCCCTGTGGAGGACTTGTGGATCCTAATGAATATAAAATAGACCATGAGCTAGTTATGTGTCCTTGCAGCCCAGAAAACCAGCCTTATCCTGCAAAAAAAAGAGTAAGGCTAGCAGGTTGAGGGAATCAAGTCTATACTCTGCTCTCCTGTGACTCTACCTGAAGCACTATCATTCTTAGCATAAGAAAGTTATAGCCCTGTTAGAGAAGATCCAGAGCATGACCAAAAACAAATCACTGAAACACCTTTTCTTTGAGAAAAGAGTTGAAATAACCTCTCCTTCCAGGAAAGGCTGACATAGTTGAGTTTGTACAGCCAGGAGAAAAGAATTCTTATTGCAGCTATTCAATACAAATAGGCTTATGAGAACAGTATTTTAACAGGATTTTTAATGACAGGACAAAGGGTAAGCTTCAGTAAGAAACTGAAATAGTGTTGATGTAGTTTTAGATTGGATCTAAGAAATCTTTATCACAAGATTGGTGAGTCACTGGATGTTGTGGGTGCCCCATCATGAGAAATAGTCACAGTCAGCTAGGACTGGGCTTTGAAAAACCTGATCTAATGAAAGATGTCCCTATTTATGAGAGAGAGGTTGGGATAGATGATTTTTAAATATCCCTTCCAATTGAAACCAATCTGTAAGTCCATGAAAATTGAATTGGCAGATGTCTGAAGTCAAGCTGGAGAACACTATTTGGACACCCTGTATACTATTGAGTTTTCATTTTCCATGACTTAACTGTTACGGATTTTTTTTAGGAAAATGTTAACCTGAACTTAAAGATTGCTGGTAATTGAGAACTTATGTTGTATAAGCCATTCCATGGTTATTCTTATGGAAAAACAGACCTTTTGTTTCTAGCTCAGATATGTGAATTCAAGTTTTAGTCTTCTGCCTTATGTTTGCCTGCTGTATTAAAAATTTTTGCCTCTAGACAGTGATCTTGCATTTATAAATACTGACAAGCAAATGGATTTGTGAACAATGCTGTTCAATGAACTTAAAAATGCATGGGTTTTTTTCATGCTAATTTTTCATTTCTGTCCCCAAATTATTTGTTGCACTCTTATCTGTGAAAAAAATTTTGAGTAAGATTAGCAGCAATGCTAAGGACTAACGTGACTTCTCTATTCAGTTAATTTCTGTTTATATATCCAAAACTGCTGATAGCAGAATTTGCACTGACACTTTTGTTTTGTTAACTATGTTTGCATGCCTAGCTTTTTGTAGTTACAACTCCTTTCTATAAACACAGCCTTTGTGATTTCCATTCCTATAATTTTCAGTGGACCATATTAGACTATTACAGAATTCTAGAAATAGAATTTCAAGCAATATCAGAACAGATGTCTTACAGAAGTTTATTACATCAATATCAATACTTAATCAACTAAATTTATAATGTCAGTAAAAGAAAGTTTGGTAGGATAGTTTCACATAGCTTAATTTCCCTAAACACACTTTAACATAATTTTATGTTATTTCAATTTCTTCATAATAATAAAAAAATGGTCTTCTATCATTCTGCTTCATATCAATGTCAATTTTACTTATTTTTTTAACTTTCCCTGGATCAGAACGTCTTTAAAATCTCCTTTAACACCTAGAGACCAATTTAAGTGAATTTCATTTTGATAGTAATATAACTGCAGAAGACTATAAGTGGAATAAATAATAAACCTCTATTTACTTGGTTTTTCTGTTACAATATTGAATGCTAGAATGTTAAGAAGAAAATAAAATATCTAAGGTTGTTTTTCTATACAGAAGCCTGAGGAGCATACCCTTCATTGTTTTGCTTTTTAAATATGGTGACTTAAGTGACATTCTACTGCACAAAACTGAAAATAGCTCATCCATAACAAAAAACAAAGACGTAAATATGCATCTAACTGCACTCATAAGTTTAGGACCATATAAACTCTACAATTTCAGTCTAATTTGAGTCTGAATTCTCAAAGTATCAAGACTTTTTCAATTAAAAAGAGTGCTTTATTAAACAAGAAGTACATGTAAAGCTAGGTTTCTGAAACTCTACTCTATATACACTTAAATAATGGTAAAAAAACCCAGATTATTAAATAGCAAGCAAAATAATTTTTTACCAGCAAACTCATTCTTACACAACTTGGAAAATTCCAACAAATGTCTACAAAATTCTGTGATCTGAAACCATCAATGTAAGACCTGTATCGATTGTCATTTTGCTGATAGGATTAGATAACACTGCTTAGTGCCTTAAAATCTTATACTATACTTTAAGGCTGCTTAGCACAGAAATCTCAATCACATTGGTACTAGGATTTGCAAACAGGTAATAACTTAAAATATGCTTTAAAAAAAGGAGAACTGCTACATTTTCTATATGCAAAGTTGTTGAAACTTATCCAAGGACAATTTTCTTGCAGAACAGAACATAAATGAAAACTACGGGTGTGTTCTCATTTGAATATTGCAAATACTTAAATGTGTGTTTGGTCTTAAGAAAACAACAGATCACATTCATTTTCTATATCAGTCTATCCCCTTTTATAAAATCAAATCTGTTCCTAAGTCATGTTTTTTGTTTCAACTACAACATACAATGTTTTCATTCTTCAGCTCTGCCTGTGTATACTTAACTACAGTGAATATTTACTTTCAACTGGTCTACATGCAAATTAGAGGCTGTTGCTCTACACTTGAAAATAAACATGTTGACATAAAATGTTAAACAGCATCTTATAAAGGTTCTACTGCTCCTTGTTTTATCTGTAGTTACTTGAAAAGACTACAGAAACAAATAAATAATTCAATATGATTTTGATGCCATTCTGGCCATCTCTATTTTCATGTGTTTACTATTCAGGTGGATAAAAAGAGAGTTATTCAGATATTCAGTAGAGTTCTAGAAATTTTTAATCTTCAGAGCTGGAGACTGAGCATTACTTTTGTAGTGTAGGAAGGCGTAGACTCTGCAAAAAGAGAAAAAAGAAATAAATCTCAGACTTTAGCTATGTAATCCAGCGCAAAAAAAAATGGAACCCTTAGCTAGAAACAGCTGGGTTTGGTCTTGTTTCAAAGGTACTCTACAAATGATCTCTGTGCTATTTTTCAGAAATTCTTCTGGTTCATATTTTATAGAAGATATTCCTTCTACAGTCTGTTTTTCAAAAGCAGGAATTGGCATTATCTATAGCACAAAAGTTCAGAAGCAGGAAATATAAAAGTGATTCATGATCCAAACTCTTCATAAAAAAGCAGGGAGGTAAGTTCTGTCTAGGAAGAAAGAAAACTGTAACCCTGAGCTGCTTTGTCCCAGAAGAACATAAAGTTGGATCAAATGCAGGTTTCAGGCAGCCTGACAGACTTTCACGTTTCCTAAGACTGTAAGATACATCTCCATCACTACATGTTTTACGGCTGTCTCTAAAGCCAAATTATGACCTTAGTTTTTTCTCTATTACTTTCTTTTCTCTATTTTAACCACTGTTGTTACCATTATCAGAATCCAGCACTTTTATAACAGAGTTCAATTTAGAAATAAACAGAATGAATTTTCATATGCACAGCTTAGAGATGAAATCAGCATGAGACCATGAAAAGTATTATGAAGCCTCACCCTGGAGCCTTTCTTTATATTTCTCTTTCCACATGTTTTGTAGGACCTCTATATAGACCACTTAAATTAAATGCAAGGAATGAAAATCTACTGTAAGTTTCATTCCTTTCTACACACAGACTATTAAAGAAATTAAAATGACCCTATGGGGTATTCTGTCTCACAGGAAACTTTTTTCATAACAAATTAAAGAATACTCAAGACAGTGAGGATTTCTCAATGATGGTAAATAGAATAGCAACATGAAATAATATACAATGTTTCAGGTGCTATGTAAATAAAGATAAAAACAGGTATTTTACTATAATTGTACAGTGATTAAATAGTTAGTACCTTGAAGTAGATAATATTATCAAAGAATGTTCTATTAATACAATGAGGCTTTCGTATATGCTTTTTGAAGAGGAGAAGCACTTCAAAATCATTAATTCTAATCCCAAGAGAAGTAAGTAAAGCTAGAGAATGAGAATATTCTTTGTGTACATCAGAAATCAATTAAGGTTAAAGCATATACAAACACAATTAATTTTGTATCCATTAGTTCAATATCAAGGGTCTAAATTAGGGCCCAAACGTTTAAGAAAACAGATTTGACCTTTCATTATTAGTCTTATTTAATACCATAAAAAACAACTAGAGTTTAAGGGTATATTGATTGTCCTCTTAAAAAAGAATGCTCACAATGTCTGCATTTATATCCAAGATAGCAGGAAGCTTACAGCAAATTTGCACATACCCCTTTCCATTATGTCTTCAATATATGCTTTCATAAACTCTTTCTCAACTTGCTCACGTTCACGTTCATTTTCTATAATTTCAGTATCTTCACACACAATAGTTTCAACTGGACTGTCTTTGAGACTTACAAATCTAGAGAGAGATTAACAGAAAAATATATGTACAGGCAGCTGAACATCCCTGGCCATCAAGAACAACATTTTAGAAATTGCTACCAGAGCCAGAAGCAGAAATGTGAGGAACGTTAGCTCAATTTTGCATTATGGCATAGTTAGGATACATCTATTATTAGAAATACAGATTTCAAATGGAACTTTCTCTATAACCACTTTCCATATAAAAAATGGCCAGGTTCATCTTTTTGCCATCTATCTAAGTAAATCATTCTTTGCAATAATGGGTATAGTTCTTTGTTACAGAACTTCTGACCAATTACATTGAAATTTCCCCATCTGTTAACAAGCAATATGAATTTATCCTAGCAATACTGCCTAGCAATCTGGAATTTTGCCAGAATCATTTAGCTGACAATATGCACCTCCATTTTTTTTTGTTATTACATTATTTGTCTTTTATAATACATGACCAGGGCATGCATTACTTTGTAATTGCGAATTTCGTAAAGCTACACTTTCAGGTGAAACACTAGTTGGTTACATAAACAACTTATATAATGTGCAAGTAAGTGCATAGCATTCTGAAAACCTCTGATTTTCACTCCAAGAAGGAAAAAGAAAACAAAAGGTTATGCTTTCAGAAGAACAAATGTTCCAACAAATCATATGGCTTTCTAGAAATCAGATTAATTGCTGTGAGTTGGTGATCAGCTGACTTGTTTGCCTCAGGTCCCCACCAAACACCTCTCTCTTCCCCTCATCTCAACTAGACAAGGGAGTATAGCAGATGAAAAAAATATAGATAATCTTAAAGAGAAAAGTAAAATGTATGCATAGAAGGAAAGCAAAACAAAGCAAAAAAAAACTACTCTCTACTTCTCAAAAGGCAATGTCTAGCCACTTCCTGGGAAGCAGAGACTCAGTATATATAGTTGGTTTCTTTGGAAGACAAAAACTACAACAACACATGAACCACCATCCCTCTCCTTTCTTTTAGCTTTATACATTGAACATGACACCATATGGTATGAAATGCCCCTTTGGACAATTGGGGTCAACAGTTCTGGCTGTGTCCCCTCCCAACCTCCAGCTCACCCTCAGCCTATGGTTCTTTCTTCAGGGAGGGTTGGAGACAGCCTTGATGCTGTGTTACCACTGTTCAGCAATTCTAAAAGCACTGATGTGTTATCAACACCTTTCTAGCTACCAGTGCAAGGAATAGGTCCAAGAGACCAAAGGTAATTCCATCCACAGCTTGCTCCACTCCAAGCCAGACCCAGTATAGAGTCTGAAATGTTCCATAATCAAAGACATGAACATTGCCTGCAGAAATGCACTTTCTCTGTAACTGCAGACTAAAAGGTGTTTTAGTCTTATCCTGCATGAAGCAGTAAGGTGGTAATTCACAGTAAAGGACAGCTAAACCCACATGACCTTACTTAACATTTTACTAGCCACGTCTCCTTCTCCCAGCTTTTGTCAGCACTGAGCTTTTCAGCAGCTAGCTTCCAGGCTACTCTGAAGAATGGTTTTGCAGCTCCAGAGTTAGAGCACTATGATCCAGTCTACCAAGAAATAGCAGTTTAGACATACAGATGTATGTCTATGTACAGAAGTACAATGTGGGTATCTGGTAGATGAAAATCATGAAACTTCAGATCCTCTGTAATTTCAATCTTTTCAGTGCCTCCTTTACCACTCTGATATAAATTGGGTGAGAATTTGTAGAAATAGATGCTGGTGAAAGCATTTCTCCTGGGTTTATCTTACCTTATATTCTTAAGAATATTTCCCTTTCTCTCTCACTTTTACTTACTTTAAACCTGTGGTTGACTCACAGATGGCTGTGGGTATCTCAACCAGGTCATCACCACTGACAACTAGCAAACTGAGCTTTGGCATATTGACAAGAGCTCGTGGAAGATAAGTCAACTTGTTTTTCTGTAGGAGAAGTGTCTGCAATTCATCTAGCCTGTAAAGATGTCAAAGATAGAGACGACATAAAATATTTATTTCAAATAGGAACATCTATCCAACAGAGTGATACTGACTTATCTTTTGTATAATAGCAGCAATTACATGCAACACTTTTATCTTCTTAAAAAGTCACTCAAACATTACTTTCACAAAATTTCATCAACTTTAATGGAAATCTCCAGTTCAGCATTATAGTATTAATAGCATACCTCTGACAAGTAATCAGAAGCATGCTCAAGATAAAAGGTTACAAAATTTACTGTGCTTTCATAGAGAAAATGTTGACATAATTTATAATTTATAACGATACAAAACCTGACCATGTGCATCCTGCAACTAATGAAAAATTCAGGCCACCAGTTCACACCTTTGCCCATATGCTGTTTTCTATGAATTAGGTATGTCTGTGGAAGGCAGTACATCCCCATCTATTGTTTTTCGCTAGTAATTAATACTACAGGGAGCAAGAGAAAGGCCAGCTCCTCATCAAAAGGCTCTTGCAAGTTGTCCCAATGAAATCAATTTAATGACCATGTTTTCTGGAGGAATTTTTGTTTTATTTCCCCTGATTTTTCCTAATGCAATAGAAATTTGTGTCTGTGCCTTTATTCCTTGTGTTAGGTGAAGACAAGAAGCATAGCAAATTGATGAAATAAATTTGTCTTATTTCCCTTGAAGGGTCCATTTCTAAAACACTGTTGGCAGGCTATGCTTATCAGGCCCATGTGGTTTGTTTGAATTCAGGTAAAAATATTAAGCAAGGCTTCAGTTCACTGTAAACCCATCTTTATTAATCACAGACTATTGTAATGGTATTACAGACAATGATACTTCACTGAGGTTCTTTGACACCACATGCATTGAAATCATGAGTCTGAATGAGAATATTAGTTTACTGATGTGGGGGTTATCCTGACACTTTTTAGCCTTCTCAACACACACGAGCCCAAAGTCAAACAAAGAAAAGCCTATTTTTTGGTGTCTGATTATGATATTCTAGCATCAAATCTGGTAACTCAGTACAAAATGGAGAAGATGAAATGTAAAAAGAGAATTTGAAGCTAAGGGAATATAGCTTACAGGGAAAAGAAATTCTTTAAGTTGAGAGGATATCCTTCCCTAAAAGAAAAATATCCTTTTAGAAACTCTTTGAAGTTACTTGAATCTCTGGTCAGATCCCTTGGGAAAAAATGTCAAGTTTATGTTGTTTGTTGTAAATTATTAGCATAAGTTAAGACCAGCACTGCTGTCAGAATAATCTGTGATCACATAATGTCCCAGAAATGTCTTTTTGCCCAGCAAAAAAGGCCTAGTGAAAGTTAGACGTGAATGACTTTCCTGTGAAGTTTCTTCTGCCTCAGAGATTTTTATTCCCAGATAAATAAATATTCCTGAATATTTTTAAAATAAACTTCAGTTAATATGTTTGGGGTTTTTTTCTTTTAAGGCCAGGTAAAATTTTGTAAATCAAGTCACTGTGTCACTCTAGAGTGAATAGATAAGCTCAGGGACAAGAACAGTGATTTCTCAGGGTAGCTAGTCCCATCTAAAGGATCAGCATGATTTTTTTTTTTTAAATCTAGTTCGAAGTGGTTATCAAAACTGGGAGAGTGAGTTTATGTGCACACATTTGTATATACTTCAGTGTCGAAGGGGAATATTGTCAATGAGGTTTTTGAATGTTACTAATATTTTTCTTCTTTACAAACAAAGTTATTCAGGCTCATTGAGTAAATGAAATTTGCTTTAGTTCACCTTCTCCTCCTCCCCATCTACCCTCTAGGGAGTTACTGTTGCCAATTCCATATGGTGAGTCCCCTGTGCTTGAACTGGGGCAGAGTATATCCAAAACAATGTCTAGATATAATGACAAGTTGTTATGAAAGCAGCAGAAGATATGTTTTGTTAACTGACTGCCATCGATGAGCTAGTAAAATTAGTTTTTGTTCTGGGAACCAGTCCTTCAGTAACAATGGAAGTGTTTACATGCAAAAATACTTGATACATTTCCAAATCTGACTTTCCATCAAAGTGTCTCTTGGAAACTTGTTACTTTCTAAATTCACTTAAGAGTTCCTATACCTGTCATTGAATTAAAACATAAACTACCTGTCTATGTCTTCTGGGAGATCTTTCAGGCTGTTGCTGCTAATATCCAACCACTGCAAATTAGACATCCGGAGTACACAAATTGGAATAGAATGGAACTTGTTTGCTGACACATCCACAAAGGTGAGTTGTTTCAGGTTGCTTAGCTAGAAAGAAGTGGTGCTTTATTTTAGTTATTTTTTGCAAATACAAGAAGACATTTCATTCATCAACTATCTTTATTTCTCTAAAAGCATTTAGATAGATAAGAATTCATTATTTTTTTACTCAACCAATTTGTCAACCTTGTCTCTTAGTCATCATTTTATAAAAAAAGTAATTCAGAAATACTTACCTCCCAATTGTTCATTACCTTTCTAACAGCATAAGGAGATTGAATGAAATTTTTATTCTTTAAAACCCTACAGGTTTAGATGACAAGTCAGCAATCAGAAAATTAGTTGCTTCTGAGGTAACAAAACACAATTTTTATAAGTAATAGATAATAGGTTACCGTTCTCAAAATCAGAGATTTGATAAACCCTATCAAAATTAAAAAGATTCCCTTCACTATAACTCTATTGTTCACTGAGACTGTAATACTAGGACACAATTAGAAAATGAAAGTATCCATTTAAACCAACAGATAATTTGGTCTAATATTTTTCAAAGACCTTTAAAAACACACCTTTCATACTGCAAACTAAATATATAGTAAAGTACACTTCATATTTTTATTAGAATAATTTTCAAAGGAATTCTATTTTTAAGTAATAAACACTAAATGCAATGAAGATTGAACACAAATGTAAAATATATTTGTTAAAGAAACAAATGTGTGAAATAGAGCACTCTGTGTAGTGAAACAATTATGCACTCTACCAGTGTTCATAAAACTGTGCAGCTAGCTAAAGTGAATATCAAAGGAGTAAAAGTTTTAACAAAAAAGTATTTTAGAATCAAAATTGTATTTCTACGATTCTAATCATTAGTCACCATCATAATCAAACTCTGCAGATCATGATACACAAAAATAGCAGCAAAAAATTTTCTTTGGCTTTTGCCTGAAAGTACCTTAGAATACAGGAAAAAACCTCAAACCAAACACATTTTCCACTCCCAAGGTGAGCGTAACACATAGGATAGCAAAGGATAAAATATGAAAAAATGGTAAAGTAATAAAATACATTCTGAATCCTTAACAATTAATTTTTCATTATTAAGAATTAAGACATGCGATTTTTTATATTATCTATCCAAGATCTTTTTTATTGCAATACTGCCAGACTTTTATCTTAATTTGACCCTTGTTATTTAAAATCTTCACATGCACAGCATGGTGTTCTGACAGAGCTAATTTCTTTAGAGATGGTGGGGTTTTGTGGGGATTTTTGTGTTTTTTGTTTTTTGTGGATTTTGTTGTCGTTGTTGCTGGGTTCTTTTGTGGGATGTAGGTTTCTTATTTCGTTTCGGGTTTTGTGGGGTTTATTTTCTTGCTGTTACTTTTTTTTCTAGTTATAACCTCATAAACTGCAAAACCTTATCATCTTGAGAAATATTTTCAAGGAGATTTACTGAAGTTATCCTATTACAAATGACTACACAATGAAGTTTATCTTTCAAAAACATAATAGAGGTTCAGAGTTCTTGAAGGCAAAGGTATAATTCCAAAATCTTCCCCCCCACACACTATCTTAAAACAGTCCTGGTGAGTCATCACCATGAATATGTCTCACTATAGATTCAGAGCAGGCAAACACATTTTATTGTGACACTTTTTACTTTCCAACCATTCTGTCATTTTGAGGACTGACTAAAAGCAAGGAAGACTTGGTCGTTTTCTGTAAATTTTCCAGATACTAAATCTTTTTTCCAGAAAAACAGACTCTCTCTGAACAAGGAAAGCAGAGCAGCTCTTCTAGATTGTGGCAACAAAAGACAGTATAGAAAATGACTGGCACCATCTTTATACTGCAATAACTTTGTGGTTTCAAATTGTCATCACAATTTCAAATCCAAGAAAATATTTAGTTTCTATAAACTCAGAATAACTTGCTAAAACTGCTGGTACATAAATTTCAACAAACTCTCTTCCCAAAAATTTTGCAAGTGCAGAGTTAAAATAATATCCCACAGGCTTAAATGCTCCCCAAAATGTTCTCAAACCATCCACAAAGAAGGAAAGCCACAACCTCTAAATACAAAGTAACAGATATATGCCAAAATATACTTTCTTTACTGTTCACTCAAGTTCCTAAACACTTTGCTTTTACATGCTGTCAGCTGTCACACTGAAACAACTTGGTAACATTACAATTAGAGGGTAAATTTATATTTCTTCAACTAGTCTTCTCTGAAAGTGCTTTATTGAATTAAATATTACAAGCAATCTTAATAAAACAGTATTGCCTTTTCAAGAAATATAGCTGTTTCTCCTATTTTTTAAATACTATGGTATATTGATTGGTTTAACACTTTAATACTTATTTAGATTAAAATATACACTTTCAGGAGTTTGTATTCCCATAAGAATGTACAAACAAAATATAAAGCCATCTACGCTATCAATACAAATTTTGGTTCTGCATACCACAAAACATTTGGACCCATGGTTATATTTATGCTGCAAGCCCTCAGTACTTGTACTTTTTGGGTAATATTTAACAAAGCTGTCCTTTTTCTAGAGAATGTTGAACCTAATGGAGTTTTTAATGTAAAATCTTCATGATACGTTACCAACAAATGCCTGCGATAGATGATGCATTGTAGATTATGACAGCTGTGTATTATATTTTCTAAAGAAAACACTCTATATTTTATTTCTTAAAGGACTGATGGATTTTTACACCTTTTACAACATTTTACTTTCAAAAAAGCAAGACTCCCGTATAATTTTTAAGTTGTCATTCATTTTTGCTTGATGTTTTTATTATTTTCCTTTATGATGCAACTTTGAATCAATCACTATATAGGCTTTATGCAAGATCCATTAAAAGCCATATTTAATAGTCTAGCTACCTGGTCAGATTTATTGTGCTACTTATGCTTAATCATTCTTGTCATTTTTCTTTGAAAAACTGCACCATTTAACTTATCTTCATAATTTTGTTCATAGAATTAGTCCAGATAACATTATAGATATTCACTCGTTCTTTTTCTCTCTGGCAGTTAAACCTTTGGTTGAAAGAAAAGGACATGTTGTCCCGGACAAAACTATTGCTTGATTAATGGGTGTGGTTTTATTTTTCTTCTGCTTTTTTGCTGTGAAAGGGATTTGTGCATACAGTTGCATGCTTATTTACCATGAATTGCCTACTACTTAGCATCAACACATTAAAAGGTGTAACACTCTGTTAAAATACCACATTTTCAGTGACATGTAAATAAGAGAAACTGCAATCCAGCAAAGTCAATACATGATAAGACATGCAAAGGATTAACCTAGAAATGTCTATCCATGCATTACAAATGCACTTTTGCCCAGAAATTTCAGAAGTGAAGTCAGAGAAAATTTGTACCACTTCAGTAGTATAGGCTATCACATATATTGTTTCTCATAGATTGACACTCATTATTAACCTGCTGAATATACAGGAGGATATATATGAAAAAGAAACACCCTAGGAGCAAACTACATAGTTGTCCACTGAGATATTGTGAATTCAAACCAAGTACCTATCTTTTCTTTCAATGAGCTATAGTCTATAGCTCCTCTATAATCTCATTGACATTCACGGATAAAAGCACCAGACACAGAAACTTAGTACAAGAATTTTCAGAGGCAGAAGACACCTTTCATAAAGATATGGTGGTATACTTGCAGCCCAGTTCACCATCAGACTGATAAACTGGATTCTTAAACTTGATAAGACAAAGGCATTCCACAGTCAATCCAAGGGCTTAGAAACAGAGTACTAATTTCACGTCTTTGTGAAAAAACCCTCTAAAACCCAAAAATGCATGAAATCAAACAGCATTTCAATTGGTTGTATCTTGCACAATGCCTTAAAGAGCACAGTTGTCTGTCTCAAACACTGTAAGGCCACTCTAAAGGAGAAGAACTTTGCCTTGAGATGAGATAAACACAGAATGGAGTGAGGATGGCACTAACTCCAGGCCTGATGGAGGTGAGATCTGGGTAGTACAACTTGGACAATGCATCCAGAAAAAAATTCACACTTTACATGTGGTAAACCGTGTAAAGAAGCAACTTTATTACCAGTCAAAGCTGACCCCAAGTTATGGTATGGATAACATCCATAATCACCAAAGCCTCTCTGAAGAGGCCTCTGTGGATACCTGGAAATTGGACAGTAAATTAAGCCAGCACATCAAGAACTTGAGATGAGATAAATGTGGTGCTATTGTCTGAGTGTTACCCCATGGGGGAGGCTAAAAAGCCTGGGGAAAAGAATTTATCACTGGTAATGACCACAAAGAATGTAGAATTTATGGGCCTCAATAATAAAGCCTGTTCAGCAACTGTGCTGAAATCATCTCCATCTGGGTAAAAGGTAATTCNCAAGCAGATTGTGACGCAGGGGGAAATCATGAGCACAGACTCAGACCACCAACCCAAGAAAACCACCAACTCAACAGAAGAGAAATACTAGACATGGACTTACTACCATAAGAAGTGAGGTAATTACATGACCAATAGAATAAGAGAAGAATTTAGCCAATGGGCATTAATTCCTTTGTTAGCTAAAATGTATATATACTGTAGGGTTCTGAAAGACNCAACCATGGCAAGAACAGAGTCTAAGACCCCAAAGACCCCAGGGAACTTGGTACACAAACTCTGGCCTGATTGAGATGGATAAAAATGTATATATACTGTAGGGTTCTGAAAGACCTTAAGAATCCCATTGCCAAGAAGCCCAGTGTGATTAAGGACCAACGGGACACTTCTGGATTCACAGGTGGCAAATATCTTCTACTTTATCTCTCTCTCCCCTCTGCCTTTTCTATTTCTTTCTTTCTACCTCACATTGATAGTTAAACAAAATCCGTGTTGTTGACTTCAGCATATGGTATTGTTTGCACCTTAATTAGGGCAGAGGCATTTCTCTGGGATTGGATTATGACATCTTGGTGAGATATACCCAAGAAATGTAAGTGAAAGCATTCATTGTGATGGCATCATTCTGATTTTGCAATGCTAAAATCCTAAACCTTTTGTAGAGTTAATCTCTACAAAAAGACACTGTTATCCTTATGCTAAACTGTTTACTTGGAAGTTTGACATTGTCCCCTTTCACTGTTCATCATTTCATCATCCAAACAACTATAGTGTCTAATAGAATAAATATAGCTATGATGATCTTAGCATTAGAATTTCATAGAAAGGGACTTTGCTTATTATCAAAGTAGGTTTTTTTGTATGCACAAATCTTTCGTTACCTCTATAAAAAAAATGAAGAAATCAATTTTATTCAATACTCACAAAATATAAGCAGTACATGCAATATGTGCAATGTTCAGGAAAGTATCAGGTATTGATCATTCACAGGTGATTAAAAATCACATAAAAATAAAGGCAGGACTATCATAATACAGTTAAAATCCCTAAGAATATGCATTGTGTGTTTAAGTCTAATTATTGGAGTTGTTCCAAGCCAATGGAAGAGTCACATGTGTGAAATTAAATACCCAATTAATGATTTCCTGGGCTAAAGCCAAAACAAGTCTTTTGTCTCAAAAAATAAATTTATGTTGATTACTTACATTAAATTTTCATAGCTTTGATGCTGCAGCTACACAGTCTGCATATATTATTGAGGTTTGCCATCAAACTCATCTCATATTCAAGTTTCCAAAACTTGTAAATTAAGGACACACATTAGAAGGGAAAACTAGGCTTTACCAAAAGTCAATTAAAGATTTTTCATCAACTTAAGTAGCTTACTTTGGGAGAGTGTTCTTCATATGTCTCAATTAAAACCATTAAAACAGGAAGAACAACAATGTAAGTACCATATGGACATTCACTGACCTACCCATCATGTTTGGAGACAAAGTGTCTTTAAACCTATCAAAAGACTCTTCAAAGATATATTCTGTTCCTTCACCAAGAGGTGATCAATATTGCTTAGTCTCACAATGGAGTAGAGACAAAGCCAAAAATGTATTTTTCGTTTCTGCTTCAAGGTGCATAACAATTGAAAAAATACTATTCAGATGGTGCCATCTTAATTAGGATTGAAGCATGTATAATGATTCTTGTTTGCCATGACACACAATGCACCTGTGAAGTTACCCTTCTGGTTGAAAAAACTGAGTATGCTCATTTGAGGTCATTCTGAAACCCAGAATAAATCACTATTTTCCAAAACGGATGTGGGAAAACATCCAAAAGATATTGAAATTTATTCTGTAGCAACTTTAAAAATATATTAAAACCAAAGAATACAGCTCAAATAAAGAATTAGAATACATTGGCTATTTTGGTTTACATTGATAAAATAGTAACCATTCACTTCAAAGGAAAAGATTATCATGGCTATTTGAAGAGGTAATATCAGCAGAAGAGAACCAAGTTATGATGCAATATTGAAAGATACAAAATAAATAATTAGGAAAATTGTGGGAGAAAATCATAGAAATAAAACTAAGAATGTGATTCTATAGTTCTAATTTGTTGCAATCACCCCATTTTGATGACTGATGATGAAATAATTTCACCTTATATGTACTGGGGCTGGGCAGCAACAACAATCTGCATTCTACACCAGGTTGAGCAGAGATAGCCTGATAAGCTTGGAAAAAAGACTTTCGTGAAATGTCAGCCCGAAATCAGCTTGCTAATAAACTAAGTGGAAGACAAAATGTTATGGCAAAAAAGACACTTCTGCCTCAACAGCAGAGGTCAGAAGATTTGAAATTTTTGAGCCACCTTTATAATACCAGGAATATACATCTCTATGTTATTTTTGCTTTGGAAACAGAAGGGATAGAAATTCTTTTTGTTACAGCAGAGATTAACTTCACCAAAATGCACAAGATTCTTGCCATTTGTGCTGCTGAGAATTACAGCAGTTGTGAATAATTGTCTACCAGCAGAAGAACCCTGCAACTTGGATCTGTATTTGTCTTTTCTTGAAGCAGAAGTTTCATAAATATCCCCAGATTTGTGAAATTCACAATGGAGATAAGACTACTTTGCACACTGTGACACATCTGGTCTGGAATTAGGCCATATGTAGTCCAGCATATTGTTGTAAAATATCCATTATAAAATTCTTACTTCTTTTAGTTCCATAGACTACATGCGTATGACCCTGGTAGTGCACAAGCCTACAACTGAGGACACTGTCAACAATTTAACACAACAGGTCACTGCTTTGTGGCTTGACAGAATTACAGTAAATTTTCTCTTCCTTCTCTCTCTTCCTTTCTTATAGTGCTGCTAGACACACATGGGGTTTTTATACACTTTCTTTCAGGTAGTGGCAAAGTTAACAGGAAAAATTTTGACTATATCTCTTCCCAAAGGTCTCTGTTTTCCCTAATTTATAGCTGTATTTCTAGGTAGTTTTATGTCTTGCTTTGACAAAACATGCAAAAACAAATTGAAAATATAGCTAATGTTAGTAAAATAATCAGATATGTAAAAGGACTTTTCCTGACTTGGACAAAAATGCTAAGGAATGACACATAAGTTGTTTGTACAGTGAGCAGTTTTTGGTACATATAGATCTCTTGTCTACTTTCTAAGAACTTGTTGGTAAAATTAAGACCTTGAGGCTGTGAACTTGTACAGTTCTTAGTGCTTAATTGCTATTTTTCACTACGTCCAGTCTATGACCAAGTAACCTCAGGGCACCCATTGAATTATGTTGTTCTTGTTAGGTGTCTGGTAAATATAAAAATAAATACTTATTCATATACATACTTTAGAAAGTTTGCAATGAATCTAGACTTTCAAAATGCATTTTAGAGGTAG
This sequence comes from Sitta europaea, assembly GCA_013400255.1. Classification (NCBI taxonomy): domain Eukaryota; kingdom Metazoa; phylum Chordata; class Aves; order Passeriformes; family Sittidae; genus Sitta; species Sitta europaea. The sequence continues at coordinate 140,665 of VXBS01001513.1, forward strand.
AATTCCCCTAATGTGAAATTTAGAGATGTGTGCACAGGTTCTGGAGAGCAGTCATCCATTTAATCTTGGGTAGAGATGATAACATAGCAAGCCTACAACATCATCTGCTTTTTACTGGAAAGTTTGGAAATTATTTTTTTCTTGGGTTTTTTTGTTGGTTGATTGGTTGATTGGTTTTTGTCCATTATACATTAACAAAATATTTGCTGAAATGGTATGTGAAAAAAAAAACACACCTGCCTGCATAGGAAATATCTCGCCAGATCTTCAGTGTAGCCAAAAGGCTATTGTGTTTCTGGGAAGCTGCTAGGTCTAAATTCTATCAAGACCTCTTCCATTGGCTCAGAGTACCTCAAGAAGATACAGGCACGAATGCAGCTGAAGGCTCGCTCCATAAACTCCTTGGATAGCTAAATATTGTCCTGTGTCTCTTAAACAACATGGAAAAAATGGCTAAGAAGATCAGTCATCTGGCCTGTTCCAGCATAGCTGCTTGGAAGATAAATTGTGCAGTATCAGCTTTCATGGTACTGAAACAGTATAAGCTCAGATACATTTTACACTTTTTTTTCTATGTCCTATATCAATATAAGTAGCTTACAAACAGATGTTTTACTACTCAATTCCTTTCAGATTGCATCCAAGTTACTTATCTTTGTTTAGCTACATATTGCTGCTGGAGACATATATAGCCCCAGTAATTTTTAAATAATAAAACAAAAAACTTTGACTTTGTGTGTATCATGTGCAATGTCAGATAATATTTTCTGTGACCATGACATTTTACAAAAACCTATATATTGCATTAAGCATATAAAAACATGAACATAACCAAAAAAAAGTATGACTACCTAGAAAACGCACAGGAGTAACGTATTATTAACAGCATGCATCTCAAGCTGTCAGGATTTTCACAACTGCAAATAAAACCTAATACTGAGAAGTACAAGCTAATGCAAGAACATTTCTTAAACTGACTGAAACCTGTAAAAAAATGGAAAAATGAGAAAAGTAACTTTATGAAAGTCTTATGCTCACTATGCACTAGTGGGCAAAAAAGCAAATAAGTGGTTGGATATATATGTAATGTGATATACAATAATTAATCCCAAATTACTTCCCACTAAGTAAAACAACACTATACACAAAACACCATAATTTCCAATTTTTCTCTAGGTAAATTATAGTAATATATGGGATATGGAGATGAAAAATAGATAATGAAAGAATGGAAATGTTTTGTTATTTTCTTTAAATTTTTGGTTTGCAATAGTTCTGAAAGACCTAAATCAAGATTAGGAAAAACTATAAAAGTTAGATGAAATAAGCGAGAAATTGGTAATTCACGATGTATTTTTCATTCACGATGTATTTTTCCTTCACAATGTTCCTCACAAGAGCAATTTAACCAAAAATCATTGCACCTCTCAATAAAATGAAACGTCTACACAATTGCATTCTAGAATTTGTGACAACAACATGTTTTTTAATAACTTTGCAAAATTCTGAGGAAAGTAACATTTACACAAATAATGAAAACCTCTATTTCTATGTCACAGTCCAAAGAAGCACAGCTCAAATTTTTTCAACCTCAGAATATAGCACAAACACCTCACAAGTGTTCTTATAGAATAATACTGCTTATCGAGATTTCAAATGTCAAAACATCTAAAAGTTTAATTTTTTGTAAAGCAGATCTGCAATTTAGGGTTTATTACTGTACTGATATCATCAGTACCAGTGCAGAAAAACTGCAAATAAATCTCTGTGATGCAGTGCTCTAAAAAACACATGGTAAGACTTCTCTACTGCATTGTTTCAATACCAGTAATAGTCCCTACAACTAATGGGAAAAAGTGAGCAGAAACACAGTGTCAGAAAGTCACCTACCAAGGTGAAAAAATACATCAGACAAAGCATAACACAGGTTTCCTAATTTCTAGTCTTGAGATGCTGACGATCATTACAGGTAGTAATATAACAAGTATATCAAGACCTTAATTATGGCAATGAAATTAATTGAGATTTAAGATTACCTATATATTTAGGACCTCCTCATTTCTTCCCTTTTTTTTGAAAAATGTAGTCCAGCTACAGATCTGAAGCATCTCATTACATCCTCTAATCTTAATAACTTATTTGTTGCCTCTAACCACTATTTCAAAGAGCACTATATATCTGAGAATGAAATATATTTCAGCTATATTAAAGAAAATTTGAAGTAGCCTGGACTCTCCTTAAACCATCTCTACACTGAAAGGAGTATATTCAAAGAGAAATCATTAAGGGCAGAAAAGAACAGCAGATCATGAAATGGTGATGTGCACATGTGATCCAGATTCTTGTAGTCCCTCTACTGTCATACCCTTCATAACTTTCTCCTGACCAACTCTGTATTTCAAGATGAAATGAAATAACAGCCTCAAGACTATGTGGCAGCCAGCATATGACATGACTGAAGACAGGAGTCAGCAGCAGTTAGCCCTCAGCAGCACTCTGTGGTGCATTCACTTCCTGGTCATGTAGCCCATGTATCCCGTAACCAGACACATTTACGGGAAGTTCTGTCACAGAGTCATACACATTCTTCACACACACTCTACACACAGGCAAGCACTGGTCACATATACCCAGTATCCACACTGCACATGTAAACTGGCACATGGAATCTCAAATTTTGAGTTACGGAATTTGGCAAACCAAGATTATCAGTACCACCTTGGATTAGTTCATAAAAAAGAACTTTGATGTGGCTACAGTAATGCAGGTGATGGGGAATCTAATAAAACATGTCAATTACAAATAGATAGGAAGGGAAAAAAGAAAATAAAATATTGATTTTGCAAAGTAAAAGATAAGAAATCTGGAAATCTTATTCTTACAAAGTTGTGTTTTAACATGTCCATGACCTCTATAACATTTGCTTTTATTATTCATAAAATTACACATCTCCTTCTAAACTCCATCAGTAGTAAACAGTTCTATGAAAAGTCAAAATAGTGAATTAAATTGATAGTCTAAACAACAAGTGAAGAAATGTCTCCATTTTTTTTTATTTGTTCTGAGCTTTCCAGCCACTCATTTTTCAACCTGCGCTGATCCTGCTTTGTACTGCAGTTTAAAATGACAAAAGTCCAGGCTTGTGAGTTGGCATCTCTTCAATAAGTAAAGCACGAACCACTGGGACATATCCTTCTTTGAATTCCCTCACAAATTAGGTATCTCTTCCACTTCACATTAAGGATAATTCTATCCTCTTTAGTCCAGGACTAGTATGGCAGAGATCTTACCTGAGTTCTGTCTGAGATAAAAAAACCTTGGGATGATGTCTACTATCAACAGATCAGGCTCCCTCTGTCTTTATATCTTTCCCACTGATCAATGATTATGAATAAAAATGACAGCTTTACAAATGTTTTTACAGCTGTGAAGAGTTGATCAGTCATGTAACTACCTGTAATTAAGTAACAACTGAAAGAAATATTCAGTAATAAACTAAACACATTCATATCTATTATACTCTCCAACTTTATTCTTCTTAAGGAATAAATACCTCTCATTATCTGCACTTTATGGAAAAATAAACGCTTTTCTCTCTCTTCAGCTATAACTCTGTTTTGATTCTCATCAATCCATTTATGTTGGCACCAGAGACATTTTTCTGCAAGACAAAACATGCAAGTCTGATAGTGCTGTGTATTTGTTCTGCTGTCTGCTTCTATTCAGTAGCTATATAAAATCCGTCCCAGATTATCTCACGGATGAATAGAGGATATATTATTAGAATTTTGAAAGCCTATTTTGCTTTCAAAGAGATTTGGAACTGTTTTGACAGAAAGCAGAGCTGGAACAGTACCAAACACTCTTTCCTACTACTGAATTATTTTACAGCTATATTCATGCTTTTTGTAATAATATAGCCATGTTTTCCTGTTCACATTATGCCCCTTTGGTCATTGTTAAGTCTTCCCTTATGCAGTAAAACTACTTGTCTGTCATTCCCTATTACAAAAACATTTTAGACTGTGAAAGGTGATATTACTTTTACTGAACTAATGTGAAAGGTAAAGGAAAGGTCACTGGCACCACAGCATAGAGGTAAGCACGGGTCAGATCTCCAGTGAAGTGGACAGTTATTATTAGCTGCTGACTTATTCTGATAGAGAAGTGGTTTTAAAATGATGCTATATTAATTAGAAGGCTTTGGAAGCACAGTGTCAAGAGTGGGATCAACTGACACATTTTCCCATACCTGACTGCCTAATCCTATTTCCTAACATAGATCCATGTCCTTCTTTAGCCCTTCAACTATTAAAACATTTATGAGAACTCCTGCAGCAGTAAGGCCTCCAAGAATTTCTTCTGACACCTAACACCTTTGCACCTGCTTTTTTGGGTTTCACACCCCTGCTGCTAATTTTTGATATTGCATCTTATACCAGTTCCATAACACAGCTGCTGTTTTGCACGGAATTGAGACTTTGACCGACTGGATTAGAAAGCAACTCATCACGAGCTTTAAGCAAATTCAAAGAGAATATAAGCCCTGAGCAAAGAAGGGCTAGATGAAATCCTGTCTAATGGAAATGCAACCAAGCCAAGCAATTGGAAAAGCAGTTCTGGGACTGAAAAATGTATCTACAGAAATGTTGGCCCAACTGCAAGTGATTTAAAATGAAAAACTTACCAGAGGTTGGATTCCCAGTACCAAATTAATCCCTTTATTACAGAACTCCTCTCTGCTTTGTAGTCCTGAAAACTCCCCACAAATACAATTCCATTTTTAACAAATCTTATACATAATTTCTTTTGAAACTTAAGAATCAATTTTTAATAAATATGATACATGGCTCCTTTGCAACCTATGAAAAATCTTATAGAAATAAAGATTTAACTGTTTCTTTGTAGTCCCATTTAACAAGACAGGAAGGACCTATGGGTGAGTTCTTCCAGTGCCTTATTGGATAGTGAAACCCCTGGAAAGTTAATATGCTGCACATTTTATTGCATTTTTCATTTATAATTGTCATATGCATTAAAAAAAAAGAAACAAACAACAATGAAATGAGACAGGTTTGGAAACACACAGATTTGGAGAATAATGTGCTGGTAAATATTTTACATTTCTATAGAGATGGCTGGTATCCCACCTACCAGGTAATGGCTTTGAGGTGTGTCAGTCACCAATCACAAAGACAAACAAGTTACATGAAAATGCCCAGTGGGGTCTTATTTGAACTCTACACACATACATATAGAGCATGTGCCTCTGTTTTTCCTGCTAAATTTGTGGCTTTGATGAAGAGGACTGGACACACAAACGAAAAGAGGACAAAAGAGACTGAAAATTTTCCAGTTGTTGAACCTCAGTTTTAAAACATCAATTGGAACCATATTAATGTATAAAAAGATATTTATGTCTGTTCTGGATACTATTGTGTTTGAAAAGCATAGGTGACTAATGTTACTGCCTAATAAATCCCTGATCATGTCAGGGAGTTTTTTAGGGTCACACCTGTTAGCATTATTAAATTATTTAAGAGACAACTATTTATAATTACGTTTTTCAGGTAAGCAAAGCAGAGAAATATCACCAGTTATAACTCCTGTGACCATAGAAAGCCTTTCCAGAAGGGATGCATTCCTGGACCTGTAGGTCATCAATGCAAGTAAGTTAATTGCTGACATAAAAATTAGAAGCAGCCTGGTCTGCAGTTATCATACACTGATGGAATTCACAGTCCTGAGGGATATGAGTTAGTCAAAGGGTAAATTCAGGACCCTGAGTTTAGGAAAGCAAATTTCCAGCTCTTCAGGAGCTTAGTCAATAATACTCCCTTGGGAAACTTATGTCAGGGACAAGGATGAAAAACAGAGCTGGCAGATATTTAAGGATGCCTTCCATAGTGTACAAGATCTTACTATCCCCAGGTGTAAATGATCAGACAAGGATGGCAAGGGACTGGAATGGCTAAGCAGGGACCTGCTGTCTCGGGGGTTGTTTTGGTCAGGACAACCCCGAGATACATAAAATCTGCTGTCTCCAAACCCTGCTGCTGAAAGAATGAGTCGAAAGTCTTCAGCTGATGCTCTCAAGGTTGCTTTATTGTTCCTTATCTAAGATATTTTCCATCTGGGCTGCCCAGGCCTTTTCAGCAGGGCAGCCCAAGACACACACACTGCCCCAGGAGCCAGCACTGACTTTTATACTACTAATTACGTGTTAGTTATTTACAATTATGATCCAATGCCTATCACCTATGTTAGACAGTTACATTCTACTCTAATCCAATCCCCAAGTGCCAACATCACCAAAGGATGGGGGTTAGGAAGAAGGAAGGAGGACAGGACAACGCCCAAATCCCTCCATCTTGCCCCCTAAGCCCCTATGGTAAAATCCAAAAAATTTCCCTTTTCACTCTATAACTACTATTATCATGCTATCTAAAATTTTGTGACTTTTAGTTCTTCATTCACAGGTGGTAATTTGTTCCATGGATCAAACTCAAAGTCACAGGAGTCCCTGGCTACCTGCCAGGGTCTCTGACCTCCCTGCCAGGGCTTTGGAGCCCCTTGGCTGGAGCTGGGATCATCCAGAACTGTCAGAGAGACATCCTGGGTTCCAACACTGCTGGTCAGACTAAAGGGAAAGAAGAAAATACATAGCAGAAGCAAAGACAGGTAACCTGAGAAGACTATAGGAACACAGTCCATTTGTACAGAGATGGGGTGAGGAAGGCCAAGGTGAAGCTGTAAGTGGATCACTGCATCCCCATGGCCCTCCACTGGCTGCAGGGGCACCGCTCCCTCCCCATGGTCTGCACCAGGGGCTGCAGTGGAACCTCAGTTCTGGCACCTGGAGCACCTCCTGTCCTTCCTTCTGCATTGACCTTGGTGTCTGCAGAGCTGTTCCACTCACATGTTCTCACCCCACTCTTCTCTGGTTGCAACTACATCTGCAATGTAACTCTTATTTCATTCTCAAATATAATAGAAGCATTGCTGCTATTTCTGACAGGCCAGCCTTAGCACTGGCTCTCCCAGACGTAGAGGAAGCTTCTGTCTTCCTCTGATAGAAGCTACCCCTGTAGCACCCGCACTACAAAACCTGGCCATGCAAAACTAATACTGTATGCTAAGGCACACAAGACTGGAAGGTGACTCAGGACAGCCAGCAGATCTTCACCAAGACAGTGGAATAACTCCATCAACAGATAAGGAAAGAGTTACACAAGTCATCTGTATGGATTTCTGTAAAGCCTTTGACATGGTTCCCCACAACATACTTCTCGCTCAAGTAGACAGACAGGGATTTGATGTCTGGAGTAGTCAGTTGATGAGGAATTGGCTGGGTGGTATCATCCCCAGCATACTGGTCATTGTCTAATATCTGGATGGAAGTTGGCATGAAGTGGAGTGTCTCAGGGGTCTGTATTGGAACAGTGCTATTAATTTCTTCATCAATCGTGTAAGCAGTGGGATGAAATGCACTCTTAACAAATTTGCAGATGACACACCCATCTGAGTGTTGCAGTTGACCTGTTTGAGTGACGTGTGTGATGCGACATGGTGTTACATGAGGTCATTGATGTGATGTGATGATGCAATGTGATATGATGATTGATGTGATGTGATGTGATGTGATGTGATGTGATGTGATGTGATGATGTGATGTGATGTGATGTGATGTGATGTGATGTGATCCAGAGGGATGCAAAGTCATCCAGAGGGACCTGGACTAGCTTGGGAACTGGGTAAGCATCATGAGATTTAATAAGATCAAGTGCAAGGTCCTGCAACTGGCTCAGGACACCACCAGTATCAGCACAGGCTGTGGGATGAACAGATCAGAGCAGCCCTGGGAGAAGGACTTGGGGGTGCTGGTGGGTGAGAGCTGGACATGACCCAGCCATGGGCACTCCCAGCCCAGAAAGCCAAACGTGTCCTGGGCTGCATCCAGAGCAGCGTGGGCAGCAGGGAGGGAGGAGATTCTGCCCCTCTGCTCTGCTCTGGTGAGACCCCACCTGGAACCCTGCACCCAGCTCTGGGGTCCCAGCACAGGAAGGACATGGAACTGCTGGAGTAAGCCCAGAGGAGAACAGAAATTATCAGAGCAATGGAAAACATGCTCTGTGAGGACAGGCTGAGAGAGCTGGGATTGTTTAACCTGGAAAAGAGGTTTCAGGGGAGACCTCACTGTGACCTTTCAGTTCTTAAAGTGGGCTTCCAATAAAGATGGACACGGTGTTTAGTAGGGACAATTGTAATAGGGCAAGGGGTAATATTTTTAAACTAAAAGAATTTAGAATTAGATCATATTAGGAAGGCACTAATAATGAGGCTCGTCAAGCACTGGTACAGGTTCCCCCGAGAGGCGGTAGATATCCTATTCCTGGTAACATCCTAAATCAGAATGGATGGAGCCTTCAGAAAAATATTCTCGAAGTCAAAGACGTTCCTGCCCATGGCATGGGGGTTGCACCAGATGATCTTTACAGATCCTTTTCAACCCAAACTATTCTATAGTTCTATGATTTTGAAAGATCTTCATGTCTGGGCTTGCTTTTATTAGGACTTAGCTGAAACAGTGCATCAGAAATACAAAACAAGGTTAAATTTGATCTTCTGAAAACACTGTGTGTTAAAGCAGCCACGAAGCATAACCTTTTAATTTCTCTGAATTTCAAAAATCATTTTATACAGGATTGACATGAAAATGTAAGCATTCATAGATAAGCACTCTGCTTGACAAATTATTCATATGCTTTAGCCGTCTCTAATTCCTTCACTTTGCACTACCCAGATGATACAGAAAATATTCTGATCACTTACTGGGACTCCTCAGATGTAGTACTGAACACTTTTCAAGGCAGAATAACTTTGACAAAAAAACTTTGTTAATTTGTTTTCTGTATCAGAACATCTACTGCAAACATTTCTGTCTTGTTCCTGATACTGTGGAACGACTTGCCTGTCCTGTGACTGACAGCACATGCCGTACCAGACAGTATAGATGGAGGAAATTAGAACTTCTTCATATTCGCTCTCTTCTCATTGACGTTCCTTTTGGTCAAATAGATGCTGTCGGCTGCAGAAAAATTATTGGCAGAAAAAAAAAAAAAGAAATCCACAACAAAGATGTCTCTTTGAACTATCATGCAGAGGAAATTCTAGTTGTGTGATTCAATAAATAACTGTAGAAAAAAATACTTTCTGAAGAAAACACACCTGAAAATAAGGTCAGAGCAGTTTTTCTACAAACTTTTATTGGAAAATATATTTTTTATAATACAGGGCTTTTCTCCTGGAAGAAGAAATTTATTATAAAACCTGGATGATGATGATAGTTAGAGGAACTCTATCCAGCAGATAAAATACAAATACCAGCATCATACTGATTCTTAAATTCACACACAAAATATACAAGAAATTTGGAAATAAATCCACCAATTTCCTCCCTGTAATTACTAATATATAGTATCCAGTATAATCACACTATGGTAAAAGAGAGACTGGAAAAGGCATGCCTCTTCTGAGCATCTTAACTAGAAGAACAGTCCTCTCTACCTAAGAATCTCATGTGTCACATCAGGAAGAATCATGCCCTTAGCCTCACAGCGTACCTTCCTCTGCTAAACTCGGCTACTGCGGTCTAGAAGTATCTATCTGGTACAAGCTGACTACATAAATGTAATGTCATGTAGGTTGATTTTTCTTATATGTGCATTTATATTTTATTTCAATTTATATATTCACTCATGTCCAGAGGAAGACGTCATTAATTTGCAAGACCAGCTGATATAGATTTGAACTCTGCTGCAGATCCATAAACTTTCTCTGCCATATTTTATTTTCAATTGATACTAATCAAATATTGTTCTTAACTGTAACTTTTTTATATCTAAAACTGTTAAAAATCCAACAGCAGAATAAATTTTTAAAAATTGAAAACTAGACATTGAAACAGATTGCTCTTCCTTGGACATAATATGGAATGGTACAAAGTCCTAAGCCATGAGAAAATAAAAGATAAGAGCATACATCCTCAATTTTTTTTCATGCAGCGTCAGATTGCCTCATTTTAAGATTTAGTGAGATGACTTACAGAGTGCTAAAAGTGGCCTTTACAAACAGAGCAAGAGTTTTCTGCTAGAAGTGAACAACGTGCTTTCCTCCTGATGCTACGGCACTAGGCACATCCCTCAAGGAACCCGTCCAAAGCACACACAAATAGAAATTCTGAAAAAGTCCAGTCACTTGGACATACATGTTCCTAACAGGCTGATACCACTACTCCATGAGGTGTGTTTGGATAAGAATAATGTTATGGTTTCAGATGGCATGTCTCTCTGGCCATTACCCCATGTGTCAAAAAAAACAAAGGCAAAATTAGACTTCAATAGTTTCTACTGGGATGTAGTTGGCCTTTATTACTTTTGACTAAGTTTTACACTGAAGAACACTGATGCCATTCTCTCACACTCCTTTAATCTTCCCAGAAGAAACTTTTAAGGATTTGAAAGTCAAATAAAAATTTAACTTCCTAGAAGAGGATAAAGAGGAAACATTTTTATCAACACTCTGTTATTTTTCCTATTAGTTGCCAAGATTTCTACTTCTTCCTAATGTTGTAAAAGGAGGTCATACTCCTACCAAAACAGAGCTTGCACATATTTGCTTGCTTATAATCTCCTATTCCAAGTACTCATTCCACATGAGAGATGCAACCAACCCTTACAAGCATTTCACTGGATTAATGGATGTTAACAACAATTGTATTAGACAATAAATTATATAATCTAATTTGTGGTTATAAATACTTGTCTGTGACAAGGTGTTGGCAGTGTGGGGAGTTCAGGGGAAGACTCTCTGCAGGAAGACATCGGAGACTGCCCCAAATGGATACGAACAATTACAGATGGCTCCAAAGCATGGAGGACAGGACACAGCAAAGCTCCTCAGCAAAACATGTGGCGGGACTTTAAAAATTGGTTTAAGAAAGAGGACAAAAATCCACCAGAGAAAGGAGGAAAATAAAAGGAGTGAAAAAGAACAGAGAAACTATCAAGTCAAAGCAGGAGGAGGTGGAGGTGCTGCATGGTGGAGTAGATCTCCACACTACAGCTCAAGGAAGACTCATGCTGCTGCAGATGAATATTCCTGAAAGAAAGCTCAGCCCATAAGGACCCCACAGAAGGGGAGAACAAGAGTGTGAGGATGAAGGAGAAGCATATATACACCACTGTGTACTGGCTGTAACTTCCCTTGCCATCCTGCACTACTACTGGAAGGAAGAAGAATCTGAAATGTAGTTGATTTTGGGAGAGAGGGGAAGAAAGACTTTGTTTTAGTGCCTTTGTTTCTTACCACTGAAATACATATAAACAAATATTAAATTAATCTTCCCAAAGTACAGTCTGTTTTGCCTTCAAAAGTAAATGAGAAACAATCTTTCTGTCTTTTATCTTGAACCATGAGATTTCTCAAACTCTCCCAATGCTGAAGAGGAGGATGAAGTGATCAGACAGGTAGGAATTTAGCTATTATCCAAAGCTAGCCCAACACTATCTTTCTCTTTTCCCTTTTTAGACTGTTTAGACTAGTTCAATATTTTAATTAATTAAATAGTTACCCGTTAATCACTGTAACTGTTGTCTGAGAGTCAACACTAGACACTGGACTATTATTTTAGCAAGGATACTGATGTAATTCTTTTGAATAATGTGAGCTATAGCGAGTATGCCAAAGGCCAAACACTTTGCAGCATTTCAGATCATTCAACAAAAGCGTTCCCTTAATTGTATGCTCAGCTTCCAAAGATGTCCTTGAGATGTTGATTCTAAGAAACTGAGTTTACATTCTAAATCAGAAGAGCTTGTGTAGCCTAGCTCCCAGATCACTACAAATATAAATTGAGTTTCAGCCTCCAGCGAAACACAATAGATAATTCTAATATTTTTCTTCTTGACCTTTTGTACCATACTAACATGATGTTGCTTGCAGTTTTTACTGTTATATAAAGTTATTGCACAATTCAAATATTTTTTCCATGGGTTTTAAGTAAACCATTAGGCCATAACCTACACCCAGTTTTGTGGCTTTCAAAATTCATTGAATTGGAAGGAAACAATATTTTTGAGATATTTGAAAGAAACACCAGTCTCTCAGGCTCAGCCCTGGAAAGACTTACATGCACAGGTAGGTTTACATGCAAAGGCTACCCATAATCCATAAAAATGGGTAAATCTTTGCACTACAAAACCTCTGCAAGCAATTGGCAAACTACTCAGTTGTTTTAAAATAACAATGACTGCTATTTTAAAATAGGGAGTAAATTTACTATCCACAGGTTTAAATATACTCGCTATTCTAAGATAATTGTATCTAATTCCTTTGCTATTAAGGACATATGATTTTCTCATTCCATTACGATTCCTTATTGCTAGTTAAATTCTATGTTTTGTTCCCGGATTTTGCTATCCGAAGGAGAAAAGGCAAGAGAAAGGAGAGCTGCACTGCTTATTCTGTAGCTAGCATTTCTTTTTCATATACATTTATGTGGGAAGGTTAATTATTTTTTTCTCTTTCATTCACACAATTTTTTTAGCAATTCTTTTCAAATAAACTGCTTTTCTATGAAAAGTCAGCAGAGATAATTAATTACTATTACTTTCCTCAGACTAGAACGTAAGCAGGACTAAATCAGATCTCACATAAGTTTAATCCACTCCAATATTGCCTGTGAATCACCAGTAACATATGTTTAGAGAAAAAGTAGGAATCAGTAAAGAAGAGCCTGACATTTTTCCATAAAGATCCCTCTATGCATCCCCCAAAAATCAGGATATTAAGAACCTGAGAAATACAGATGACAGCTAAAATTGTGGTTAGGTTCCAGCCAATGATTTTATTTCTCCCTGATAATAAGTCTCAGAGCAGCTGTGGCAGAGAGCAGTTATGTAGCCAACAGAAAAAAAATACTTCTGGTGCATGCCTGGGAGTTCTTTTCACAGTCTATTATACATTCATGCCATTTCTCACATGTAATATCCTTTTCAGAGAGATATTTTTGCTCATAGCAAAATGCAGTGCTGTTTATAAAACTCTCTGTACAGTTTTTAAAGAAAACAGACACAGGGAACAAAGTGGGTTTGTGAATTTGGCTATCAAGATGCACTTCATTTTTACAGAAAACAGCTATTTCCACCTTCTGCTTATTACCACAGCCAAATCCCCTTTAGGATCTAGTCCTCCGTCATATATCAGAATATATACAAGAAAAATTTAGTCCCTTGAAAACCAAAACAAAGTACCTTGGCCCTTTTAAAGTGCTTCTAAGGCATTTTCAATGATGTTGCTACTAAAACATTATTAAAAACTGCAAGGAATGTGATTTAATCTGTTAAGAAAAAAAAGACACGATAAAACACCTTTTAAGCCAAATAAAAAAAGATGGAAACAAACATAGATTATTATCTTACTTCAAATGGCAGCTCTGATATTTCCATATTTCCAGACAAATCCAGTTTTTCTAGATTCTCACAATCACCCAATTCTGGAGGAACTGACTTCAAATTATTGAAACTCACATTGAGCACTTTGAGGTTTTTTAAGCAGCCTGTGAGGGTAAGATAATCCAAATCAGTGTACTTAAAAAAAAAATAGAAATAGAGAGCAAAAGAAAAGGTATACTCAGTTAAGCAAAGAAAAAGCTCCTTATTGTGATGATGAGTCAGATTAATAAATATTTTCTCCAGTGATCACTAACATTTTGAGGGGCATTAATGCCCCGAGATCAGCAATGCTTTTGGAGAGAGTTTGAAAGAAGACAGCAAAGACTTTCAAATATTTGTTTCTTCCAACAATGAGATACCTCTTGAACTCAGCTGAAGCCAGGGAAGTTGTCTTATAGCTTGGCCACTGTAAAAAATTTGCCTGCCAACTGAAACACATCTTAGCAACTTTTATGCAACCTCTTCATTAGGAACAATCACTCCTACTAAACTTATTACATCAAGATTTCTGTCTTTAGTATTCTGCATTGCAGACTCTTGATTTTATAGTGGATGTGTTCATGTGTTTCATCATCTTCTTTATTTGTGATTTATCATATCTACTGGCTTAATTTAAAGCTCATTATAATATCCTATGATACATTTAGTAACAAAGCTTTTTTTATCTTCAAATTATAAGACTACATAGTTGTCAGCAAAAGGAGGATTAGAAACGTAATTAAAATGCAACATCCTGAAAAAAATGCAAGTTATTCTGTGATATAATCAAACTGGAAGAAATTTGAGTATATCAAATAGCTGATGAGTTAGCAAAGGAATCATTAAATACATAACAAAATGAGAACTTTTTATGGAAAGCTCAGTTGTTACATTACATGAATGATCACAGAATCACAAATGTTTAATTTGGAAGGAACCTTCAAAAATCAACTAGTCTAAAGCCCTGTCTGACCTGACTGAATATTTCCTATGATGAGTCAAACAGAATTTCTCCAGACATACTGTTCCTATATCACATCACCTTCATCATAAAAAAAATTTCTTATGTCCAATCAATTCTCTTTCCATTTAAAGCCATCATCCCTTGCCTAGTCAGTGCAGACACTGGTAAAAAGTCTCCCCCTGCCTTTCATGCAAATCCACATTATAGGTTGAAAGGTGGCAATAAGGTGCCAATGGAACCTTCTCTTCTCCAGTCTAAACACACCCAGCTGTCTCAGCTTTCCTTCATAGAAGTGTTCCACACCTCTGACAATCTTCAAAACCCTTCACTGAAGCCATTCCAGCAGGCACATGTCTTTCTTGTACTGGAATCCCTAGGACTGGATGAAGTATTCCAGGTGGAGTCTCACAGTGACACCCTCCCTTCAACGCACTGGTCACAAATATTTTGCTGACTCAAGATACTGTTGGCTATCTGGGCTGCAAATGCACATTTCCAGCTCATTCACATTTCCAATTCTCATTCACCAGTATTCTCAAGTCCTCCTCTGTGGGGCTGTTCTCAATCCATTCATCCCCAGTCTCCACTGATACTAGAAATTGTACCAGCACATCTGCAGGATCTTGTACCTTCCCTTGTTGACTTCCATGAAGTTCACATGAACCCATTTCTCAAGCTTGTCAAGGTGGTCCTGGATGGCATCCCTTCCTGTAAGGATATCAACTGTATATATACTCAGCTTGTTATCATCTATAATATTCCTCTCCACTCATTTATTTTCCTTTAGTATTCCCTTCTACCCAGTGACAGAATACAGCATTCAGAAGGAAATGAAGAAGAAATAAAAACGCAATTCATCAGTTGGAAACTGGGAGAGAACAGTTTCAAGCCCTCAAAGCAGACTAGGTATTTCTAAAGCAAGACAAGACATACAGCAACCAAAATCAGAGTCCCAGGTCTAACCAGGAGAGCATTAATTTTGCCAGTAGCTGATAAAGCAGGACCAGAGATTTTTTTATACCACCTCACATCATTTTCAGGAGTGGGAGAAAGTTACTTTCATCCAGTAATCAGGGAGCCATCTGATTTATTCATTTTCTATTATCAGAGCTTTTATCTGTGTGAATAACATCTTTTCTTGTAACTTCTGTCATTAGTATTGTGGTTGTTACTGTATATTTTATTAACATACTTCTGTTTCTGGTAAATTTTTCTTCTCTCAGTGTGTAATCTTTGCCTTTTATTCCTCCCATTCTCCTCTCCAGAGTGCTGCAGGGAGAGAAGGGGAAAGCCAGAGAGCAAGATGGAATGGTACATGGTTTGAAGAGTCTCAGGAGGCCACTGAATTGGGGGCGGAGGTACCATTCCTAAATCACAACAATCAGTTTTCTATTTATAATCAACTTTTTTTCAAAGAATCTGGTGTTTCATTAAATCTGATTGACACTGCAGAATACGAAGTGTCCTCAAGTCAGTGTCATAATAGTGATCTTATCCTTAAGACATTAACACTTAGTTACAGTTTTTCCAAAGCAAAGGTTAGTTTAGAGTTGCTCACCTTTTGCAATCTGGAAATTCTCACCAGAGGCTATTTGGTGCTTCCACAGAAAAGGACAGAAAAGAAGCATAGGGAATAGAAAGTCCTACATTTTTTCCCTGAGAAATTGCTGTTGTCAGAGCCAGAGACATGCAGTTTGATGGCCAATGCTTGCAGTCACCAGATCACACAGCATTTTACATAAATGCCATAGTTTTCCTTGGACACAACATTGTCATCAAATGATGACTGGATCACCCGAATCACCTCACATGTGGCAGATAAAGTGTATATTGTCAGAACTCTGTAATATAAATCTCTACAAGTTACAACAAAGGAAAACATAGGGTCTTCCATCCAGCTTCCTTACAGTTTTAGCTCTGCCAGAAACTGAAGTATATTTCAAAATTCAGCTGTCCTTTTAGGATGACAGCCCTATTTTCCTTAACTGTAAACTGCTGGTTTAGTTAAAATAGAAGAAAAGATTTCTATAAGACTACAACAGACATTATTTTTCTAGTACACTAGTATCTCACAAGGGTCATTGGGATAATAAAAGCAATTTAGTCCTGTCAGTGTGTGAACTACCTTATTTTCATATTTTTAAGCACCTAAAAATAATAGAAATTTAGTCTACTGATCAGGAAACATCACCAGGTTCAGTATCATAATGTAGATGAAGATATTTTATCACATACTAAGTGTAATAACAATGAATTTACCACTTCATTACAACAAAATAATCACTGAAACAGAAAACCCTTAAAACTAGAGAATCAGAAAATCACAATTTACCTCCTCAATCAATTAATCCCTAGTTAAAGGACAGCAAATCCCATTGGAATGAAAAAAGAACCATTTATTCAATAGCTCTGGAATGTTTTGCCTGTTCTTTCAGCACTGAAGTATTGTACTGGTTCTATCTGTAATGGAGTTAGTGCTTCTTATAGCAACTCACATGGTGTTATGTTATGAATTTATGACCAAACAATGTGCTAACACAGCAAAAATTTTTTTTTCTCATTCTGCTGCCCAGTGAGTCAGCTAGGAGTGGTCAAGAGCTGAGAAGGGACAGGGCTGAGACACTTGGTCCAAACTGACCAAAGGAATATGCTATAGCATATAATGTCACATTCTGCAGTAAATACTGGAGACAGGGGCAGAATGGGAGAGGCTTGTCCAAGATCCCTATTGCTTAGGGACTGAATGTGGATCAGTTTGAGGTGAATGAGTGAGTGCTTTTTTATCATTGGTTTGTTTACATCTTCTTTTTAAACTGTCTTTATCCAGACACATGAGTTTTCTCACTTTTGCCTTTCCCTGTCTCTCCCCATCCTGCTATGGGAGACTGGTCTGCAGAGGAATGGGCAAGCTGTATGAGGCTTATCTGCCTATAAGTGTTAACCCACAACAGATGTAGTTGCTAGTTTTTTGGTCACTGAAATTTCTACCTCTCAGTTCCATTAGTAATTGGAGAACTAACTACTAATGCACACTAGACAAGGCATCTGGTGTTACTAACATGCTAGTCACTGTCTTGTCTAACTTTGTTCAGAAAGTCATCTCTGATGCATTAGAGATGTGGAGCAGAATCGTTTATGAAAAAGAAATCACAAAAATGGAAAAGAAATCACAAAAATGGAAAAGAAATCACAAAAATGTAGCAGCCTTTCTGGGTAGTGTGATGGATTCAAGCACAGCTTCTCTGTCTGACTTTCACAGCACCTAACATGTATGTCAATGCGCAGTATGATTTGCATGTGTAAGAAAGAAGTAAAAAATCCACATTTTTTATTGTGATATATAATCTCTCTAACATGACAGAAAGGTCCTACAGATTCTACAGTCAATTTACAGTAATTGCTGTGACTAAGATTATGAAAATTACTGGGAAAAGACATGAGTCATGCAATTGAATTTTATTTCCATAACAAATGCAGGACAACATAGATGAATGAGATAAAGCTTGCCATGATCTGCCTGCAGGGAACAATCTCTTGGAATTCTATAGGGGCTATTTTTCACCTCTGGGCTCTTCAGTGGATTAAATTATGGCACTCACAACTGAGTAGTCTAGCATTAACACACCCTCTAGGGCTGTAAGACATATATAAGACTAACCAGGATCTCCTGGATAGAATCCTTGCATGATCACTCCATATAATCACATTTTTTTATTTCTCATATTCCATTTGAAAAGTAGTTTATTTTTTGCATCTGCTACTGTTATTCTGTTGCAAGTTACTGAGTTTCATAATTTTCTTTACTTGGACTAATCTTCAGATTGCTAGCCAAAATTTTTTTAAATAAATTTTATAACCATTCATTCTTTATTCTAGTTCACCTTTCGATAGTTTTTTTTTTCCTTCCCTGGTATTTACTTCTGATGTTTTCATAGGTGACATCTCACTATTTATTTTATTAGCTTTAATAAGCCATTTTTTCTAGTCTCTGCTGACAAAATAAAAATTCCCCTCCTTAAAAGGTCCTAATAGACTTATTTTGCATCTGTTCTCATCTAAAATTACTGGATAGTCCTCCTGTGACTGTTAGATTTGAAATTTCATTTCTTCAATTTTTTGCATTTAATGATCTCTGACATGCTGCACGAAAACTGAATACATGACCTTGAGCTCTGCAACTGTGAATTTAATGTCTGTATTTTTTCAGAGACCTATCTGCTCATCAACCTTTCCATATTTCCACCTGTTTTGCAGTGGCAACACATAGACAAGCTGTGTCAGAAATTTTCAGTAGCTCTGTTACTGAAAATTACTAAGTGATAAAGTCAAGACTGATCCTTGAGAAAATCTACAAATTACCTTCTTCATAACCAATGCCTTCTCCTTCCAAATAAACACAGTTTTCTCTTTGGTTTAATAAACCTTTTGCTCATTTTTACCATTGTGACTTCAAAGTCTATTCTGTTACAGTCAAACATTCATTTTTCATGGTTCTCTGTGTCAAATACATCATGGAATACCAGGTAGAGAAGATCTACTACTTGAAGCTCAATCATCTTCTCAAAAGATAGAAATCAAGTGAGTTGGGAACAACTTCCTTTTCCTTTTTAAATTTTTTATTTCAACCTGGTTTCCATTCAGCACCATGCCTCTAATGACTGCTTCCTCTAAATGACTGTTTAAAAATTTTTCAACCAACAATGTAGAAAAGGATAGAGTTACACTGTATGAGCTGCTGGAATGGTAATCCAGATTACAGAGTGAGATTTGGTAGGTTAACTCTGTCAGAGAGAGAGCACAAATGTGTGACTATAAAAACACCATGAAAACTAAAACTTCTCAAATCCTGTGTCTTGACTGAAACAGCACAAAATTGTGGAGGGTGAATCCCAAAATAGTCCTTAAATACCATAGACATTTTCTTTTGGAGTGGGGGGAATAAGAAGGGTGGTAAAGCAGTATGTAGGACTTTCACAACCCAGAAATCTACATTAGAGGGTTATTTATATCTTCTTAGTGCAGAAGTTTTCCACCATCTTTAGTACGCTGCCCATCAGGATTAATCAGCATGTAATACAGCCAGTGAGGTAGCTTTAGGAGGGGAGGGAGGAGGTGACATCCCTTCCATGACTGCACAAATGTAGAGCAGGATTTGACTCCCGTACATGTTACATATACATTCAAATAATATTCAAGCATAATTTCTGAATTAAAAGTAGTAACAGTAAAATTACTGCTGTACAATATTGCTTTTAACAATGCTTAATTTCACTGAATTTTCATTCTATAAAATATGTAAATTCTGGAATTAAACCGCTAACATCTCTGTGTTTTCCATGGAGAAGCAGAAAAAGCCAAAATGCAATCCATGGTCTTCCTGAAAGTTTCCCAATTAAGATTTAATTTCTTTTTAAGATGGGAAAACCAGTATCATAGTTTTTGCATTTATTCACAGTTTAAGTTTTTAATTAATTTTTTAAAACCTGAATTGGTAATTAAATTCTCTAATTTCTTATAAGCAGTGCAGCATTCTAGTAACAGTAATACAAATTCACCTTTTACACAAGTGGTCCTAACAAGGTGTCAGATACAAAATACATATGAAGTTATAGAATGCCTTTATTATCTAAGGATCCCATTCATTGCAAATGTAGATCTACTTGTGCAAACTGGAGTGAAATGCTAGACAACCTTTTACGTTGATCTGCAAGCATAAAATAATTGAATTATGGAATCGCTTGGGTTGGAAGGGACCTTAAAGATCATCTAATTCCAGCCCCACTGCCATGGGCAAGGTCACCTTTCACTAGGCCAGGGTTCTCAAAGCCCCATCCAATCTGGTCATGAACATTCCCAGGAATGGGTCATTCACAGCTTCTCTGGGCAACGTGTTTAATTGCCTGTTCACCCTCAGAGCATAGAACATCTAATATCTAAACTAAACTTACCTTCTTTAAATTTATGGCCATTACCCTTTGTCCTGTTACTACATGCCCTTGTACACATTTCCTACCCAGGCTTTTTATAAGCCTTTTTGAGATTGTGAAAGGCCACAGCAAGATCATCCCACAGTCTTTTTTCCTGAACAAGTTCGCTTCTCTCAGCCTGTAGGAGAGTACCTCCATCCCCATAATCATCCTTGTGTTTCTCCTCTGATACCACTCCAACAGCTCCATGTCCTCCCTGTGCTGGGACCCCAGAGCTGGGTGCAGGGTTCCAGGTGGGGCCTCACCAGAGTAGAGCAGAGGGGCAGAATCCCCTCCCTCCCTGCTGCCCACGCTGCTCTGGATGCAGCCCAGGACACATTTAGCTTTCTGGGCTGGGAGTGTCTCGGGTTTTGTGCTGTTGCTGTGACCCAAGATTTGCTCAAAGTCTCTGTTTTTCCCAGCCCAGCGCAGAACAGTCCAAGATCTCTTCATTCTCTTGTTCAAGGACTTGTCTATTGTTCATTATCTAGTACATTGTGGCTCTGGTTTGCAGAGGTCTATCTTGCAGGGAGAAATGAAGCAGACTGACACCCTCTGGGTGGTGTTTATCTTTTACACTAAAATCTACGTATTTGTTCTTTACAATAGTTTTCCAGTACCTATCTACTTTATTAGACAGTGTACCTTTACTCTGAACCTATCAAAATGTGCCACCATTACTGTAGAAGATGGAGGCTAAAAGACAAAG
>VXBS01001513.1:162928-192361 GCA_013400255.1 Sitta europaea
AGGACTTGTCTATTGTTCATTATCTAGTACATTGTGGCTCTGGTTTGCAGAGGTCTATCTTGCAGGGAGAAATGAAGCAGACTGACACCCTCTGGGTGGTGTTTATCTTTTACACTAAAATCTACGTATTTGTTCTTTACAATAGTTTTCCAGTACCTATCTACTTTATTAGACAGTGTACCTTTACTCTGAACCTATCAAAATGTGCCACCATTACTGTAGAAGATGGAGGCTAAAAGACAAAGTTCTCCATCTTTGTGCCTTCAACCTCCACTATAAAACCCCTAAAAATCTACATTTTCACCCTGTGACAAGTTAACTATCACTCTACTCAAACTCTAGTGTCTTGTAATTCTTCATACAAAACGGGTAATTTTTCCCATGGGCTCAAATCAAATGCACAGGTGTTTTTGACTCTGTGCCAGGGTCTCTGATCACCCAAGGCAGTCAGAGGAATGTTCTGGGTTCCGACAGGAGTGCCCACAGATGGATCATATCCAGCCTCTTACCCCCAAGTCCTTCTCCCCAGGGCTGCTCTTCATCTGTTCTTTCCCCAGCATGTGCTGACACCAGAGTGTGCCTCAAACTCAGCAAAGCACCTTGTACTTGGTCTTGTTAACCTGTCTTTCAAACAGGTCAACTCAGCCAGGTGTCATCTGCAAATTTGCTGAGGGTGTACTCAAACCCACTGCCTAAATCATTGATTAAGACACTGAACAGCTCTGTTTCTCATACAGCCTCCTGAGGCCCACCACTTCTCACAAATGTCCATCCAGACACTGAATTCTTGACCAGGACACTCTGGATGAGACCATTTAGCCAATCCTCATCCACTGAACAGTGCACATATCACATCCATGCCTCTGCACTTTAGAGAGAAGGATGTGGTGGCAGACCATGTCAAAGGCCTCACCAAAGTCCAGACAGGTAATAGCCCTTCTCTTGTCCAGGGATAAAGTCACTCCACTGTAGAAGGCCAACAGGTTGATCAGGAACGACTTTTCCTTGGTGAAGCCATGCTTTTCTCAAACAACCCCCTAGTCTCTGTGTGCCTTAGCATAGCTTTCAGGAGATCTCTTCCATGATTTTCCCAGGGATATTGTGGACAGGTCAGCAGATCCCAAGATCCTTCTTTCTACCTTCTTGGAAAATGGGCACAATGTTTCCCATCTTTCAGTCACCCAGGACTTAACCTGACTGCCATGACTTTTCAACTATCATAAAGAGGCCTAATGGCTACATCAGGCAGTTCCTTCAAGCCTCTGGGGTGCATCTCATCAGTTCCCTTAGACACACCTATATACAGGTTCCTCAGGTGGTCATGAACCTGATATTTGCTTAAAGTGCCAGTGATTTAATTCCCCCAGTGCTATCCACTCAGGAAGTGTGAGAAGAGGGGGTGCCATTGAAAACCGAGTCAAAAATACCCTCATAAAAACTGCCAACTTGCAACAACAGTGTTAATACTGCCTCTTCAAAGGGAGAATATAAACAAAATTTTCCTCCGTTTCACACAAGTCTGAGCTGTTGGACAAATAATACTGAATACTGAATAAATGACAAAGGTAATAGATGAGTTTGCCGTTCCTTAGAATAGGCATTTAAGATGAGAATATATATTTGTTTCTTGGAAACTCACAAAACACATTGGAAATCTTATTAACAGAAAAAGCTGTTTTAGGTATGGAGATGTCACTTAAAATTCTATTACTAATAGTTTTCCCCTCTGAGATCTAGAAAATTGAATTAATGAAATGCACAAAGGAAATTTTATACTGAGCAGTAGAAAAGAGACAAAGATTCACTGTGATTTCTTAATAAAGTATGTCTCAAAACCAGTTATTTCTAATCCTAAATATTTGGAAAATAAAAAAATGGGAGATGACACAATACAAATATTTTACTAATAGCTCTTTGAGAAGTACAATGGATAATTTGTGGGACAAAAAAATCCCAGTATCATTTTACAGTTCCATGCCAGTACAAAGGCTTTGGGAACATATAAAACATCAGCTGACTACTTCCTATGTGAATATGAGAATATATTGTTTGATAGTTTCAGCTATAACTAACTACTGATGTACTAGCACTACTTTATACACAGCAACTGCACTGCAGCCACATCATCAAAGCCAGAGCTGTAATCTCACTCAGAAGACAAAGGAAATCCCTTGGCTTCACTGCATTCATGATCTTTTCTCTGCTATTCCTAGACAAACCATTTTAAGACAAAAAACTCCATTCTGCAGTTTTTTCTTTTCTTTTTTCTTTTCTTTTTTCTCTTCTCTTTTCTTTTCTTTCTTTTCTTTCCTTTTCTTTTATTTTTTTTCTTTTCCTTCTTTTCTTTTTACCATTCCCATTCAAATATTTCCTATTATACAAAAACTATCAAATTGAAAGTATTCTCAGCTATCTCCTGTTACAAATTTGTCCTTGTTCATGTATATATCTGAGATATATATATGATATATATAAAAATGTGATTTGAAATATCTGATAATGGATTCAACTCTTTCTTCTGCCTGATTCTGAGTGGAGCATTATCTTCTGAGTATGCTAAAACAGGAATATGAACTTCAATATTCCAGAAGTCCAGAAACTTCTACTGCAGCAATAATTTTTTTCATTGAAAATATTCTTATCACTTCATGTTCTCTCACACCTTTACCTCTCGTGAGAATCAAAAGATGTTATAATATGGCTCACCAGGTTATCCTCTGCTGGATGATTTGTTGATCTAAACCTGACTTCAATTCTGTCTGAAGATTAAAGACTCAACAAGATGCATGTCACTGCCAACATGAACTATATGTCATTGCTCTCAAGTACATTTTAGCTGTGATATTTGCCTAGTTATTGCTGTTCTGTAAGCAGAAGACAAAATGATGAATACCTTAGCACTTAACCTTTCCAGACACCCTACCTTCTGATTTAACACTCAATTCTCACTCTTTGCTTAGACAGACTTCCCAAATCAAACCCATATCAATAATTTAGTTAGTGAAAATTTAGTACATAAGTTGACTTATGTATACTTAAAATATGGAAAGTTTCATTGAGAAGTGGTATTCAAAAACTTCAAAATATCCAAGGCTTTTCATAATATTGTGTTATGAAAATAATTAACATTTCTGATACACTTTAATATCCATCTCTCTATGTATATATAGAACATGAAATAAAAACACAGCTATTTGCAAGCATATCACCTTACACGTAAACAAAGAGAGCATTACACAAATTAAGACAAAGTTCCTCTGTAATCTGTACCATAACAATAAGAGCAGTTCCACTGCCTTACTAATAGGTAGCCTATCAACACACAACATTCAGTAAGACTGAAAAACAAGGAAATTTTGGCAAAAAAGTGTTGAGCAGTTCAGGAACACAGTCTTGGAGTGCCTTTTAAAATTATTTCTTTTTAGACTACATCAGTGATTATATAGCATTTTCTGGATAGGCTAGAATTACTACTGTGATGTAGAATTATATATAAATTATATATACATATATATGTAAAATACATATTTATATGTATGTATAAGTAGTATCTATGGCTTAGCAAATTTGTTAATTTGGTTATGCAGTGTCTAATGTTCAAATCTGTTTCCACAGAGGATTGCTTAGATTTTATGAATCTTGAAAAATAAAGTTCCCAGATAAGAGGAGAATGGTGAGTGCCAGAACACCATGTCTGAGGGAAGCCCTACAATAAAGCATTTTCTAACATTCTCTGGCCTTTCCAGGCAAACATTTACACAAAAAACCAACAAAAACATTAAGAGAAAGAAATCATGGGAATAAGTTAGTGGGATAAACGTTGCAGGGAAAGTGAATAAAAGGGAATAACATAAAAGCTACTGATGAGCAGAAATCCCAACATTTTAACATAATTGAAAGTACAGTAATTGCTACTAGAAACAATGAGACTTTTTTTCTTGTTTCCCAAGAAAGGTCTGATATAGGCTCTACATTACCCTCTACTAGAACCATCTACTTATCCCCTGGTCACCAGTGGTGTTCCCCAAGGCTCGGTGTTGGGGTCAGCCCTCATTAGGGTCTCTATTGTTGATCTGGATGTGAGATTGAATGTCCCCTAAGTCTCTTTACAAACAAAACTCTGTTAGGTGGAAGGATTGATCTACTAGAGGGTAGGAAAGAGGTTCAGAGTTATCTGGACCACCTGGATCAATGGGCCAAGGGCAATTGTATGAGGTTCAGTAACACGAAGAGCCAGGTCCTGTCCTTGGGTCACAACAGCCCTATTCAGCACCATGGGCTTGGGGAAAAGGAGCAGGAAACCTGCCTGGCAGAAAAGGACCTTGGGGTGCTGGTTGAAAGCCAGTCAAACATGGTCCAGCAGTCTGCCCAGGTAGCCAAGAAGGCCAAAGACATCTTGGTCTGTATCAAAAATAGTCTGACCACGTGGCCAGGGATGTTATTGCCCCGCTGTACTAAGCATTGATGAGACCACACCTCAAATCCTGTGTTCACTGCTGGTTTTGTTAGGACACGGATAAATTTTGCAGCAGCCAAGAGGGGGCATTGCAGATACCCAGAGGTTATTCTATGCTACCTCACAGAGATTTTTGTCGGGGGAGAAGGAGTTCCTTCAGGCCAAGTAAATGTGTCTGGGTATCACTGCTTTGCTCTGTAACTGACCTTCTAGTTGTTTCCAGTAAATTGTTCTTATCTTAACCCATGATCTTTCCTTTTTGTGCCTCAAATTTTCCTCTCCACACTACTGAAAGGGGAGGGGAGAGGAAGATAGGAATGAGTAAGTGCCATATGATTTGGGGTGCTTCAGTGGGAACATTGTATTGGGGAATATCATTTCTAATCCACAACAGCTCCTGACACTGGGGTGCTGCACAGTGTCCAGAGAAGGGCAACAGAACTGGGGAAGAGTCTGGAGCACAAATTTTATGAGAAGCATCTGAAGGAGCTGGTGTTGTTGATCCTGGAGAAAAGGAAGCTGACCTTATCACTCACTACAACTGCCTGAAAAGGAGGGTGTAGCAAAGTGAGAGTCAGACTCTTCTCCCATGTTAAAAGGGAGAAGTGAAAGGATGAGAGGAAATTACCTCAAGTTGAATAAGTGGCAGTCTAGACTGGATATTAGAGAAAAAATTCTTCACTGAAAGGTTGGCCAGGCATTGGAACAGGCCACCCAAATAACAGGTAAAATTACCTCCTCAAAAACGTAAAAAAAAAAAAAAATGTGCACGTGTCACTTAGGGACATGGTTTAGAGATGAACACAGTGCGGATAAGTTTATAGTTGGCTTCAGTAACCTCAGAGGCCATTTCCAATCTTAACAATTCTGTGATTCTGTTTGTGCCTTTATTGTGGAAACAGATTTTTATAGCATTAGTGATAATTATTTTCTTAGGGATCATTTTCATTAACAGTGCATAATATTTTGAGAATAAAGCAATAATTTTTCTACCTCTATGTGCCTCAACTGTTAAGCAACAACCCCTCAAAATCCTCTGTTTAATGGTTTAGTGTAGCCTCTGGCAGTAAACTTTCCTCTTTCTTCCAAACTATGTCTTTTAGGGTGTTTGTCCATTAAACTTACTGACCTATCTGAGTTCTGTAGTCAAAGTGCTGATAGAACAGTTAGTGTTTATTTTATGTCCATCAGCTCCTGCTTCTGTCATGTTTATGATCTGTGTGTTTAGATGCCAGGCTGAAACTACAAAATAGATCTCAGTGTCTATGTAAAATTTTCTTTCTCAAATATAGTGCTAGTAAATAAATCAAAAGCATGAGTGTTACTTGACTAATAGAATACTGAAAGAGTAGAAAGTTCTAGCTCAGATTTCTGTATATCAGGATGCTCTCCTTTTTCATTACGAAAAACCTATGATAACAAGGAAGGTGGAGGTTTTAGTCTTTAAGCTGTTATCTCTTAGTGTACATAAGGAATGGCACTCATACGGAAAGCACAGGACTTAAAATCAAAGGCTGAGGCATTAGCACACCTGTGTGCATGAGCTCAACTGGAGGCACAATGGGCCTGTTTCTTCATCTCTCAGATGCCACCTGCTATAGCTATATTTTTCTTGTAAAAGCAGTAAATCTCAATACCATTACGTTCTGTCAAACAAGCACTTCTGTTGTAAGATCTAAAAACATAGGAGAGGCAAGCATTAAAATTATTGTTATGTAGCTTAAAATGGCAAGGGCCAAAGTATTCAAGCATTAATTTGTCTCTCTGAAACTTATAACACCAGGTTGATATTATTAATTAATATTATAATTAATAGATTAGATGTTATGAAGAAATTCTTCACCATAAGGATGTTGAGGCACTGGCACAGTTTGCCCAGAAAAGCAACGGTGGAAGCATCATCCCTGGAAACATTCAAGGCTGGATTGGCAGGGGCTCTGACCAACCTGCTCTAATGAAAGGTGTCCCTGCCCACAGCAGTGTGGTTGGAACTAGATGACTTTTAAGGTCCCTTCCAATCCAAATTTTTCCGTGAATCAATTACTCTACAATATATCTAATAAATTAAGATAATTACTGAACTCTTAAAACATATTAAAATGTATATTTTTTCCGGACTCTATTTTTGGTTCCTTTTTTCCACAATCTTATGTTTCAATTCATCTTGTTTGAGGTTTAAAATTCTGTAATACATCTATTTTTCTTCATATGTAAGGAATATAAAACACCACCTGTTCCCAGAAACAACTCTCCATCTACTTGAATACAAGCAATAACTGCCTTATAATCAGATAACAAAAATGCGTGTTTTCCCATACTATGTTCATCATTTTCAATACAACTTGGCAAGCATAATTAAAACCAGAGAGAGAAAAAAATTTAGTGAGGACTTTTCAGGGTAAACAAGGAAGGCAATTATGAGTAAATTAACAAGAATATCAATGGATGCTTATTTCCCTGCACTAGAGTTAAATGGTATGAGCATAAATATCTGAATATCTTGGACCAACTCACCAATCCCTGCTGGAAGATGGCTGATTCGATTTTTTGACAATTCCAGTACTCTCAGATCTTTAAATAATGAAATGTAGGCTGGAATGGTTTGTATTGATGTATTGTACACATGCCATTCTTTCAGATAGGTCTGTTCTTTCAGAGAATCTGGGAGTTCCTGTAAATGAAATAAGAACAGTTAAATAGAAAGCATGAAGTTGTAATTTTGTTACCCTGTTTCCAAACTGAAACAGAAAAATGCACTTTGCCTTAATTATCTTGATACAGAACAGTAGTTTGCCAAAGCCTTACAGAAGCTGTCTGCTTTTGAAGAGCATTGCAGCTGTCTTCATCACATATTCATTTCTTTTAACTCCTAATGCAATTATTTGCTCTGAAACAGAAAACTATCTGAAGAACTCAATCTGTTTGGTGTCTCACACATTATTTCCTTTTTCCAGATGAAGGATTTCTTTAAAACACATTTCAGTTCTTTAATTCACACATCAAGATGTAGTAAAATGCAACACAGAACAGAAAAGTGCATAGAGAATATCTAAAGAGGGCTTGTTAAAAAAAAAAAAAAAGAAAAACATTGTGATTTTTTTCTAAATACCTGCCAATGTTTCAAGACTTGTTTTCTA
The DNA here is from genome assembly GCA_013400255.1 of Sitta europaea. Classification (NCBI taxonomy): domain Eukaryota; kingdom Metazoa; phylum Chordata; class Aves; order Passeriformes; family Sittidae; genus Sitta; species Sitta europaea. Next base: position 170,522 of record VXBS01001513.1, read on the forward strand.
AGAAGGAACAGAAACCATTTCAGATACTATACATGCTTCACCTGACCTAACTTCCTAAGATGTTGCAGCAATGTCAAAAAAATTTTAGAGGATTTCCTTAGAAAGAATGAAATTAATTTTAAAACTAAAAAACAAAATTGATTTTTAAATCAGTCCACATTTGTAAGTAATTTTTGATTCAGTCACACAGAATCCTTTGCTTTCAAAATTCCAGTAGTTTTTACATTTTCTATAATTTCTGAGTAATTTTCAAATTATTCTATTTCACAGAAGTCTTCAATACATGAATGAAACTTAAATATATGAAGTTTTGATTCTTAAAAAATTGCTTTAATTAATTTGTATTCACTTCAGATGTACACGTCTTTTAATTGTCACCAAATTTTTTTTGAACTTGAAACAGACAAATATCAATTCCAAAAGCTGAAGATAAGATCATTTAAACTCCACTTTCTTAAGCATTGCATAGTTTACCAGTCTGTCCTAGGTTTTATAATACTGTATACTGGTAATGTGGAATAAATAATCTGCAAGAAGTTCTATCATTGACTTCCCTCTGTAAAGCTTTGCTCTCACTCATGTGATAGTTTGATTCTTTTATAAATTTCAGATTTGTTTCCTGTGCATAAAGAGTATGACACAGTAGAAATTACTGTTTTTTATAAAAAGGATCTTGCCCTCTTCTTTTTTATCTTTTAGATTTCGTAGCTCTCCCAAGACATTTGTAGGAATGATGAATTTGAATTTTTTTATTCATGCTTTTATTCATGAACTTTTGGATTAGAAATAGCGCTACTTAACCCTTAGTTAAATTAAAACATCTAACTGTATTACAGAAATACTGTACTGTTGAGCAGAAGCCATTTTTTGGTTGTTACTGCCTCTCATTTCAGTTCTTTTCAAATTTATACATGCAGACAAAAAACCTACGTTTTGTTGTTCTGCCTTGCTACATTCCCTTTCATATTTGATACTGATAATTTCACTTCTTATTTCACTTTCTGATTAGGGGTGTGTGTGTGTATTGCATTGTATCATCTTCTGTATTTGTCAGTTTATGTCAATTAAAAAATAAAATGCCTCAAATTCCTCAGGGCTGGTAGTGAGAAATCTCTCCAACTTTGTGGAAGTAGTTACTATTTCTCATTTTCAGTGCTGCACATTTTTCTGCAGCAAAATAAAATAATAGAGGACAACAGCAAATTCAATTAGCATTGTCTTTCCTATCTGTAAAGAACATAAAATTCAGCACACAGGGGATAGGATTTAGTTGGAGTGTCAAAGATATCTCTGTAGGGAAGAACCATGATTCAGAGAGAGAGATGAATAATTGTAATGGAGAGGAAAAGATGTCTATATTAAAATATGTTTATATTATTTTCCGTTTTATTTTTCCACAGTGCAGGTCAGTCTGCCTTTCTATTGACCTACTGGTTTTTTGCACTTTATTGTCACAACTCACAATTTCCAGCGCTTTGCTGGCAAATACAGACAGCCCTTTCTCCTCTCAAGTCAACAGCCATGCTGCTCTACAGTGAAGGGGGTACTCCACAAAATTCTCCTTGATACCTTGAAAACAGTGCAGCACACAATGCGCTCTACCAGATCAAGATCAAACTCATTCATTAAGACTTGTTTAGAGCACCAAGATATTCCTGATAACAGAAATATATTTAGATATGACTTCAAAAGAATGGAAGTAGATTCCATTCTTCTACCAACTGCTATCTTTCTTTTCTTTCTTGCAAATATTTCTTTATACCATACAATCATATTTACAATTTGCAAATGCAAGCAAACAAATACTTTCCTACTGTTTTCAATATTTTCCATTTTAAAATGCGTTTATATTTGTGTTGCTGAAACATAAATTCATGTGATATTTTGCTTTGTTAGAAACTAGATAGGAATGGGAGCTCAAACTTCCACAAGCTTTATGTTTGCTTTACTCTCTGATTCTCTTGTGTTCCTTTGTAATCTTTTGCTGCCATGCTAAAGCTGGAAGCCTGCTGATAAATTGCTGCATGAAGACTGACACTTGGATGATAGCCAGTCTTTTGCCTCTAACAGCAAAACAATACCTCAAACTTGTTTGATTTTTGGAAGAGAAAAAAGTTTTAAAAGGAAATAAATAACAGTTGTAGAACCATTGCTGATTATATTTCTAATTAGGAGAGAATTCTGCTAGACCCAAGCCTGAACTAAAACTGTGATTAAAATTCTAAGAAATTTAAATTCGGTTCCTTCTCCAGCTTTATAATTTTATCTGTCATTGGCCAAAATAAATTTTTTGATCCGAATCTCCCACTCTTTTAAAAAATTTGGGACTAGTTTAAGGCACTCCCTGCTGCCATCCCCAGCACAACACTAGTACTGTCTCCATGTCCCCCCTGTTGTCCCAAAACAACTGTGTCCCCTTTCTCACGCAGTGTGTAAAGCATTGTTCCATACACAAGGGTTCTTTGACTAATTTACAGTTCTGCACAGAAAAGGTTGCTGGCCCTTGAGATGCAGGTGTCTCATGGTTTCTGGAGAGCACTGCTACTCAGGGCCACACCCTGACCCTGAGGTTACTTAAAAATAGCACTAAAACCTGGAGTGTTCAATCTCAAGAGAAACCACCCCTTAGGAGGTAACATCTCCCCTGAATGCCTCAGTGGCAGAATTTGCCAAAGAGGCACAGGGTGAAGGACTGGAGGGATGGGACCACCAACTCTTCTTCCTACTCCTTTTCGTCTTTCTCCTCCTGCCCATGGTGAGCCGCAGGCAGACACAGGCAGCGCTGCAGGCAGGGAAGTGGTGTGTGCCTTTCACCACTGAAGCTCAAGAGAGGGCCAAGGCAGCCGCTCCTCAATTAATCAATCAAGTGACAGCAGCAGAGAGCCAGGGAGCTGCTGCACACAACCCTTGCTGCCCATGCCCCAGCTCCTCACCAAGCCCTCTGGAAGCCCACACCCTCAGCAAGCAAAGGCCAGGGGTAGCAGCAGGAGCAATCCTGGAAGTACCAGAGACCAAGAAGATGATCTTGGTACAGGAGGGAAAGCTTGAAACTCTAGAACCCCCAAGAGCTGTCTGAGGTGGAACACACACTCCAAAGCTGGAGTGCTAGAAAAGAGAAGCATCCCCTTCCCCCCACATCAGGCACGGTCGGAATACATTGGCTTTAACAATGGAGTATCCCACCTTGGTTGACCACTCCAAGAAATGGAGAAATGGGCTCAACTTTGACCCTGTTTTATGAGCCCCGCTGGGTGGCTGAAGTGATGGATATGAGGACAGCACCATCCAGAGAAGCAGACAGGGAGACCCAGGAAGCTACAATTCACAGGCCCTCCTGGTCACACCCCCCCAGCTCCTCCACATCAAGCCACATGGAAGCCCACGTCTTCAGAAGACGGCAAGCAGGACTGGCAGCAGGGGAACTCCTGTCAGCATCAGCAACGAAGGCAGAGGCTTTGGTTAGCAGGAAGAAAGTCTGGGAAGGTAACAGAGACCAAGAGCTGTCCCAAGAAGAGGACAGCACAGACAAAAATTGGAGTGCTGAGGAAGCTAGTCCTCTCACAACCCTCCAGCATGAGGCATGGGAAGAGCACTGGGACAGTCAACTACACACATCCACAAGCACTGAATTGGATCTGCCGAGGTGTGTCCATAACAGGCCTTCTTATGACCTGGATCTGCTGCCCCTCTTGGACAAAAACATGGATTGGGAGGAAGAATATTTTTTCAATCTTGAAAGCGATGACATGCAGGATATGAGGGGAAAAATTGCTTCCAAAGAGAACTCTTTCTGGGAGGAAGAGTTGGTGCCATGGAATAGGATGTCATTTGCATGTATCCCACATGGGTCCACACCTGCAGCTGTCCCCTCTTCAAGAGGGCACTTGGTGCTCTTCACAGGCTGTTCTGATGCCCCTGCATCATGAGACAGCCAGAGCATCCCACTGCCAGCATCAGGTGGGATCTCTGGAGATAGCAACTGGACCCAAGACTGCCCAGAATCTCTGTAAAATCCCAGAAGATAAGTGGCTAATGTATATGTCTCAAATAGCAATATACAGTTGGAGGGCTGTGGATCCAGCCAAGTACTTTGGAAATAAAAGTGTAGAATTTTTGATAATAACACGCCGTGGGAAAGAACTGGATGTGGCTGGAGTAGGCAGCCATGCAGTAGGCTGTGCTGGCCCACATAGAGCAGCACTTTTCCAGAACAAACATGCTTGTCATAGCTTCCAGAGAGAAGCACAACACAGTAGCACCTAAGCACAGGAACAAGGCCAAGATACAGGGGCCGTGGCCTGCAGGGGGATATCAAGGCCACCCAAAACCCCTAAAGGCTTCTGACCATCCATGCTAGCACATTTTACCCTAGCCCAAAAATTACCTACAATTCAGTAGATGAGGGGATAAGGACCTACCAATATATTGATGTTGTATTGATTGGGTGTCCACATACAGATAAAGTAGGAAATATTCAAAACTATATTATTGAGCACCTTGAAGGTGTAAGATTAAAGATCCCAGAGGATAAAATTCAGTGCCCTGCTTCAGAGAAAAACATCTTGGGAGGGGAGGTGCTGTGTGAATCCCCGCGGAGATGTTAACCTCACTGTAGCAAGTGACTGTGTAAATAAAAAAGAAGCAAGGCCATCTGAGAAATCCTGCCCAAAACCTGTCATGTCTGCACTTCTATCCCAACATGACAAAGCACTGAGGTATGTTACCACACTCAAGCTCATACCCCACAGGCTTAGCTTGGGACTTTTTCACCCCCTGCTTGACACTGGACTCAGTTCCTGGAAATCAAGATGTACTGGACCCATATCCAACAGGCAGTATTTGTGGAATACCTCACACTCACTACCTGTTAAAGACTATTTTGCTCCCATTGTCTCCCTAAATATATTTGCTGCATTATAACGACACCTGGATTTGCAAGATGAGGAACTGTCTTGTACCAATTGGATTAGCTTTGAGATTTAAAATGCACCTTATATAGTTATCAGACCACATCAACGGGCAATAGAAAACATCATGTGGCAAATGCATAAGTCAAATAATTGGGCAAGTATGCCTCTGGAGAACTAAAATTGCAAGTCCAACAAATATCAAAAAAGGCTTTACAAAATTAATTACTTAAAGAGCAAGATGTATATGGTGTGTTAAATTTAACCAACACGGGACATGGGATTACTATTCATTATGCCTCTGCTTCCATTAAGGAAGCATGAGCTAAGATGAAAGAAATAACTGGCTAAACTGCAGAATTATTTCAATCCAAATGACTGGCTTAATGGCTGGACCCCCAGCTCCTGGTTGATGTCTGCACTCTGATCATCAGAACTCATAGGGTGGGGCTCATGGTTACTGCAATTTGGAATGATATTAACTGGATTTATTTTCTAAATGACTGGAATGGTAATTGTTTCATAGGCAATTTATTGCGTTAGCTCTTCTGCTTCATCCTTATTTTCTCCCTCTGTTTGGTATGTTCACATCACCACTATGGATGAAGACTATGATCGAAGACTATGATCAAAGACTATGACCACTGATGAAAATTTAAGTAACAAGGTGGAGTAAGGAAAGGATTAATAATATTTGCAACATATACTTTAAACAAGCACTCATTCTCTGGTATCCGTCTTCTGCTTCTACTGTCTCCTCTACCTCTTTATCTCCCTCTCCCTCCTCCCCACCTCACTCTTTTTTCCCACACACTATTAATAAAAGCAAAATTGGTGTTCTTGTACCAACATTTGGTCTCATTTGCACCTTCATTTGGGCAGAGGAATTTAATATCAAATTTTAATAGTAATTTACTGATAAAACTTTGTGAGATTTTTTGGACCCTCTGATTTTAGTCATTCCTTTCAACCATGAGCACTTACAAATCTGAGGTGGGACATCACAGTCCCAAGGGAGCAGCATGGGGGGCTTTGTTGTGGACATGTCAATAAAACAGCATGATTTGCCAGCCATACCCACTTGTGCCTGCTGCTTCTTGAGAGAAAGAGTGCAGGCAAGGCCCATGCCACAGGCAGAGCAGGAGATCCCTCATGCTCCTCTTCAATGGGCTAAGCAGAGACTCTCCCTTAGCCTCTCCCATGCCTTTTGCACTCCAGCTTCTGGCTGGGGCAAAAAGGGGTTGCATCCTGGCAGTGCCACCAGGCTAAATATTCCCCAAGTGTCATCCCTGAAATAAGCCTTCTGATCTGTTTTTCATAACTGGAGTCAGTGTTCTCACAGATTATAAGGTAAAAAAGAATAATTTACATTCCTTCATGAAATACATCACTTGAGAGACTTCTCATTCAACCAGTGGGATTGTAGAGGTAGATACTTCGTTACCCAGACCCTGGTCAGTGTCCTGGAAATTATAAATAGCTGAGGTTTCAATAAACTTGTTTTTTCTTTCATGCTTTGGACACCTGTGTGTGTGCTGTGTGCGCTGTGTGTTCCCTCTGTGTCCCACGGCGACACCCAGACATTTAAGGTCATGGGTTAGTGATGGACCTGGCAGTGCTAAATTAATGGCTGGACTCAATGATCTTAGATGTGTTTTCAAACCTTACTGATTCTATGATTCTATGAAATGTAGTATCTCATGGGACTACATTTAATAATAAAAGCCGTCATAGCCATCATGACTGAGTCAGGAACTTTTTTTTTCTTTTTTTTTTTTTTGATNTTTCTTTTTTTTTTTTTTGATGGAGTTGGGGAAGATTGTTACTTTGAAATTCAAAGCCTTCTGATTTGTTTTCATAATTGTAATGTATTTTCCTATAATTTGTAAGATAAAGACTGTATTTACATTCCTTTGTAAAAAAATATCTTGACAGACTTCTCATTTGACCAGTGAGATTGGAGAGGTAATATCTTCTCTACCCAATCCGTAGTCACTGTCCAGAAATCTATATATACGAACTCAACAATAGACTTGCTCTCTTTTAGTAGTTAATCACCTATGTGTGTGTTGCTGTGTGTTCCCTCCATGTGCCACAGCAACAGGAGATCTCTGGGGAAATCTCTGGAATTTACATAAGCACAAGAGAGATTTTCCCTGTCCATTCAAAGCAAAAACGCTTCTTGACCCTCTGTAGGAAATAAATACATCACTGTGAGAAACAGTTGGGAATAACAAATGGAAATTTCTGTTCTCAGTGAAAATATATATTATGTTAGACAATAAAACTGTGAGAATAAATGCAAATATAATAATTTGCTGCCTTGTTCTGTGAGGAAATTAAATGCAAGGAAATAATGATTTGTGAGTAATGAATTTCATCACCACTCACTTGCTTGCACATCTGACATTAAAGTTTTTTAAAGTAGGTATGCATCCAAATCATCTGTTTACATAAAGCAGCATAACCAAGAACTGTCCTACTCTGTATTTGAGGAGCATCATCAATTTTCCTTTGCCAATACTGATATCATAATATTTAAAAATCATAAAGAAAAAATTTGTTTATCCTGACTATTTTGTGAAAAACATTTAAAATTCACTGATTCGTTAGAGAAAAAACATTCATTAATTAACAGTAGAAAGTAAACACTCAGTGGGGAAAAAACAGAGAGTCATTTAATTTTAAAATTCATATGAATATTCATGGCATTATTTTACCCCAATTTCTAGTTCTAATGGTGCTGTTTCTCTGAAGAACTAATTTGAGTCTATACATACTTATGTGTACAGAGATTCTGAAGTGTTGCATCTATGCTGGTTTTTTTTTCCTAGACATCCAATTCAAACACACAATCCAAAGGTCCACATATATATAGTGTTTGCCTGTAAAACAATGAAATAAATAATTTTCTTTCTCTGAAACATACCTTCGGAACCTGAAATTACTTGTGGCACAACACACCATTCTTATGCTTTCAAAGTCTCAAGTGTTTTGCAAACACAGTAAGATTTATGAGATTCACTGCTGTGGCAATACAACTGGATTCTGCCCCTTTTTTACTCAAAGAAAAGAAAAAAGAAAACCTATCTGATTTCATTCACAATATCAGATTGTAATTCTATGATTATGAGACCAGCCCATTTTTTTATTTTATGCTCTTTTCTTTCCTAACTGCAAATACTAATTCTTTATTGTTGACAGCTGGCAGAAATGCACACCCATGGGAGGTAGACACTTGAGTCACAGAATCACAGAAAGGAAGAGAACTTTAGGATCTTCGAGTCAACCCTATGACCCAACACCACCTTGTCAAACCATGGCACCAAGTGCCACATCCACTCTTTTCTTAAAGACCTCCACAGACAGTGATTCCACCAACTCCCTGGGCAACAAATTCCAATCCCAATCACTCTTCCTGTGAAGAACTTTTCCCTAACATCCAGCCTAAAATATTTGTCCAGTATGTAAAAGGGAGACAAGGACCCCTGAACCTTAAGGGTGTTGTCAAACATCTGCAGCCAGATGAGTTTTGACAGACAAAGTTAAGACTATCACAATGTAGTTATCAACCTCTGCCCACAGGCTAAAGCCAACTACGTGGACAGACATGGCTAAACAAGAACTTAAGTTAAAAAATATCTCTCAGATTCAGAGGGACATGCTGAGTACTTGTTCTTCAAGCACAAAGACTAATTCTACTTACAGCACTGTTGATCTACAAGGAAATATGGATCTACAGAAACAGAATAAAATTTTTCATAATATACTGTAAAATTAAGTTCTAGTCTCTTTAGCTACTACTTTGTGTCTACATGTCTAACCTAGTATTTTTTGTGTGAGATTTTTACTTTCATGTGAACTACACAGAACGTCGTAGTGTGTCATTCACTGTTGCAATCTAACATTTTGTCCTTTTGTTTTCCTGGCATCAAAAGAGTTTTTATTTCAGTACTTATCCCTTGCAAGGTACGTCCAGTGCCAACTGTATCATGTTTAAGACTGTTACTCTTGCTTCTAAGAAAACCTGATTTGTACTTGATTTTTCTTATTTCCAGTCTCCTTTCACTGATCTCACTGTCACTCTAGCTTTGTTAAAAGCACAAACTGCACTGCTCCCTTGTCTACTTTAATACTGTGTCATAATTCCTTGGCATTAAATCCATAAATCACTCACTCTATTCATCTCTTTACAGAAATACATGCCTTTAAGGAGGTCCATAGTCACAAACACTTAAAGTAGAAATATACAATAAAGTGTTAAAGAATAATTATTATAAAAATATTACCCTTTTTTTCCCCACTATTTTGTTGCTGTCAAAGAGCTTCAACTTTTCTCAGATGTGTTAAAATAATTACTTTGCAAGAACAAGGAACAGTGGGTCTCCACGTAATGAAAATTCATTATCATATCAATGATAATTGAGAGGTGGGAAAAAAGTGGCAGGAGGTCTTGAGATCTCTTAGGAAGGAATTCCTATCAGGAATTCAAAATATGTGACCTGGTCTGATTTTCACCTTTACTAAGGTTCTCAGAAGAAGGTCTGACATTATTTTTAAAAAAGCATGACCCAGATTATTTTCAAAATATTTACCCAAGCTATCACAAACTCTTGTGACTGGGTGAATATTGTTACCTATCCACAAGTACTCTGGCAATGCAGGGTATCCTCAGAGAAAAGGAGAGGCCATGCTCCCCAGGTGCCAGACAGCCTCATGGTTCTTCTGCTGAATGAGGACTAAAGGCATTGACAACATCACTCAGTTTCTAGGTTAATGGTTTGTCTCAATGAACTTAAGGGTCTTCTCCAGCCGAAACAATTCTGTGACTTCATCAGAGAGTGTTTTACAAAACCTCTTTTTAACCTCCTACTCCACAATGCAGAATCAGTAATGCAGATGTTATAGGAATATGGAGCACAAAGCAGCAGCTTCTTTCTAAAAAGGATGCATTTTTACCATCTAGACAGCCTGGGCACTGACACTGAGACCTATGAAAAGGATGTGTTAAAGCCACCTCCCCATGCTGGGGATTACTCCTCTGTGAGACTTAGCTTCCCAGCATCCGTAAAAAGAAGTGGTATAGCTCAGAAGCAAGCCTTGTTCTCAAAATTAAACCTCTTAGTCACACCAACCACCGAGTCAGATTTAGCTATCAACTGTCTAGAGGATATATTACTGCTTCATTTATGAGAGAAAAGGGGAAACATAATAGAAATACTTAACAGCTAAAAGGAAGATAGAAGATTCAGCAGCTCATCCCCAAATGGATACTTTACAGGATTGTGCTGTTTGCTGCTGCCAATGGTAAGTGTCCAGCCAACAGCAAATACAGCTGGTTATGTGCCCATAAATCTGCACAGGTAATTCCAGCTCTGACTTCTCCAGGTCTCTGAGTGCTTAATCACTGAAACTTTCAACTCCAAGATGTATTTGTGCACAAAACACATCAAAAAAAACTAAACTACAATTGACACCACAGCTCCCAGCTACATAACATACAGACTTCTCTGAGAAAACTGTCATATGTCCACAGATTTTATTCATGTGCAGATTGCTAAACTGCACGGCATTGATTTTATAGTCTGAAAATTCATTTTGCTTAAATGTGAATACTTCCTTTCTGTGAGACAGTAACACAGGGAAAGGCTATAGTATCTGATTCTGTCTTTGGTTCAGAATCATCAGTTCAGATTTTAAAAAGCAAAATTTATTATTTGTATAACAGATAAAAGCTTTATAAAATTTCTGCAGTAAATGGACATACACTTCTTTCAGAACTTTGTCAAGTGAGTTTTCACAATTTTAAAATAATTGTCAATTGTTAGAAAGTGACTTTTCAATTTTGAAGGAGTATTGATCTCTAAATAAATCAGCTGTGTTGTACCTTTGTCTGCAGACATCTGAACTATCTCACACTTTGTTGATGAAACAGAAAACCCACTTTACCTAGACTAGAGCTGGACAATGACACTTGATGGCTATTTAATATGGACACACTGAGCATATGATAAGAAGATAACAAAACTCATGGTGGTCAAGAATGTACTGCTCAAGGTGGTACAACGTATATAACAGTACAACAATTTCTCTTTAATTGGATTTTTCAGAACATCAAATTAAAATTAAATATTCTGGAAAACAGCACAAAACGTGTGTTTGATTTTGCCTCCTAATTTAAAGCCTAGCTTATGGTGACAAAGCAAAATTTTAATGGTTTGGCAAAAGAGAATAAACAACAGAAAAGTTTAATTATGTAACTCTCTGCACCCTGATTCATTAAGGATATTTGCAGTTGCTACTACATAAGAGTCTAAGGAGCAGTAATCTCTCTTTTTTTCCCCTAAAGTACCTCTAAATTAAAGTTTACAATACCCAAAAGAATGCAGTATTTGACAACACATTACTTAAACATTTCTTTCAAAATCCCAAGTTCTTGAAAGAAGAGATGTGATAGCTCCTCAGCAACCAGTCCTAACAGATCAATGATTGGTATTAGTTGCAAAGAGTCTCCTTAGTAGAGCTGAATGGGAACCAGGGTTTTCTATAGTCCAGAAATGTCAAGTAATGTATATTTATTCAGAAGGAAATTGAAGCAAGAAAAAAAAATTAAAACTGAGAAGAAAACACTATTAGATTCCAGATCAAATCTAGGATAAAGTTCCACTTCAGGTCAATCAAAAAAATAATTCTTGCTTTTGTCAATGTTTTAACTTAATTTTTTTAGAATGAAAATACTACATGAGATTCAAAATCTTAATTTCACATTGTCATTAATAAAGTGGTGTTTCTTCAAATAAATTCAACTAAAGCTACTACAACTCCAGAAATCTTCAGAGCAGCTCAAAAACAACACCTGCTCAATTTCAAGACAGCACTAATTCACATCTTACCTGCAGACTGCTATTTCAAATCAAACATATCTGCAAGTCAAATGTGGGGTTTTTTTCAATAAGACCCTTGTGGATTGATGCTAATATTAGTTTTTAACTGAGCAGAGCTTAAGAAAATGTTATCACACCATTAGAGCAAGAATACAGATCTCTGATTATTAGAAGACAGCAATAAGCCAACAAATATTATTTTCATCTCTCTTCACCCATTAGGAAATTTTAGAGAAAGAGACCTTATTGCAATATGATTGCCCATACCCAAATTTTTGAAAGGGATAAATTACATGTATCAGCAGAGAATTTAAAATACACATACCTGAAAACTAAACCATTAGTTCAGGCTGAGGTAGAAAATAATTTGGTCACTTCTAACACTGTGAAAAAAGCATCAATTTCATATGCATTTGTCATAAAAAAAGGAGGGGATTAAAAGATACAGTCTAAGACATCCAAACTCCTCAACAACAGAAACATATTTTCCATTATATTTACCATCCACTGCTCTCCAGAAAGCTGAAAAATAAACTTGTTTTGTTCCTTCTTCACTCCATCTGACAAGGCATGACTTTTCTTGAGCTGAGGAGTCCTTCCACGAGTGTCCAGGTTCTTCTCATTCATGTCTACAAAGCCATTATTGAGATATTTTGATTGAGGGATACCTTTCTTACGGCACTCCAGTATCAAATTCCATTCCTGTTTTATCCTGAAATAGTGCCAAAAAATGTTTACATGAATCAGCTGAAAAAATATGGCGGGTAAGTTCTAAAGTTTAATCTCTGTTTGCAGAAGTACTTACCAATTAAATTTTATTAAATTGTATTAAAATACAATTATTTATCTAAGATCTTGGCTATTTTTACATATATTTATTAAGAAAATATGCATTTCATGGAATTATGCTAATATTTTCCAGACACACATATAGATTTCAAGTGATCAGGATTTCTTTCATCCACTGCCTATAACATAGTGACACCCAGAGAATAACAGGAAAGTGGAACCTGTTATGGAAAAGAGCAAAAATTATGCCATTTAATTTGATAAGATAGGAAATATATTCTCACAGAAGTTATATGGATAAACAAAATCAAATACCTGGTGATATATGAAAACATTTTCTTTCGGAAAAAAAAAGAAAGAAAAGGAAGAAATACCTTTTTTTTCTTGCCCTTTCTTATTCAATAATAATGATTTATTTTAATTTTTACACCAATATCTTCTTAGAAGGTAAAGGTCAAAGTTACCACATGCCAACTGATTTCAGATTCAGTTTCCATGTAACTTCTACATCACCTCCAAGGCAAGCTTCTTCTCATATATCTTAGGTGCAAATTCAATTTGACATAATTAAGCATTGTCAAAATCACATGCTTTTAATTAAGAGAGATTTATTTCAGTTTTGTCAATTAAAGAACTGGATGATTCACAGAAGCAAGTCTTCCTTACACCAAAATAAGACTGCAGAGCCCCTTGTATCATAAATCTGACCTCACACTTTGGATTCTATATCCTGTGGTACATAAGACTCATTTATGCCATCTCCATCCTCTGATAGAAACCTTAATCTAAAAGATTGGAGAAAACTGAGATCTTAAGATGGACACAGTTCAGGAAAAAGCACCCCTAGAGAAAGTAAATACGTCATATCCTAGAAAGAGAAATACATGCAAGTTTATGAAGTTCAAATAGGAAGTAACAAAACCCTTACACATATTATCACTTAATCATGGGATTCTTATCTACAATGCTAACATGTAAAAAAAAAATGTCACATGAAATAGAATCATAGAATCTTAGTTATTTGGATTGAGAGGGATGTTGAGGATCATCGAGTTTGAACCCCACTGCCACAGGCAGGGACACTAGACCAGGTTGCTCAAGTTCTGTCCTCAGACACAAATGAGCCTTGAACACTTCCAGGGATGGGGCATCCACAGCTTCTCTGAGCAACTGGCTTCATTCAGTGTCTCATCACCCTCACAGTAAAGAATTTCTTCCTAATATCTAACCTAAACCTACTCTTTCAGTTTGAAGACATTCTCCCTTGTCTTGTCACTACAGTTCCTGAGGAAGAGACTCTCTCTGGCTTCCTTGTAGCCCCTCTTCAGATAATGGAAGGTTTCTATGAGATCTCCAAGCAACTTTCTCTTCTCCAGGCTGAACCACCCAAACTTTCTCAGCCTGTCTTCATAAGGGAGATGCTCCAGTCCTCTTATCTACTTCATGGCTTCTTCTGGATTTGTTCAAATGATTCCATGTTGTTTAATTTTGGGGGCACCAGTGCTGGACGTGGAGTCTCACAACAGCAGAGCAGCAGGATAGAATCACCTCCCTGACCTGCTTTTGATGTGGCTGAGGATGCAGTTGCCTTCTGGGCTGTGAACACACATTGTTGGCTCATGTTTAGTTTTTGCCAAATATCACACACAAGTTCTTCTCCTCAGGGGTGCTCTCAATCAGTTCTATGCCCAGACTGTAAATACATCTGGGGTCACCTCTGCCCAGATGTGGGATCTCGCACTTCACTTTGTTGAATTTCATGAGTTTTGCACAAATCACCTCTGAAGCCTGTCAGGGTCCCTCTGGGTGGCATCCATTCCCTCCAGCATGACTGCAGCACACAGCTTGGTGTTGTCAGTGAACTTGCTGAGGGTGCCTTCAATCCTACTGTCCATGTCACTAAATCAAAGATGCTGAGCAGTATCAGCCCCAACACCAGCTCCTGAGGGACACCACTCATCACCAGTCTCCACATGGTCATTGATCCATTTGCCACAACTTTGCATGCAGCCAGGTCTTTATCCACCAGATGGTCCATCCATCAAATCGATGACCCCCTATTTAGAGTCAAACATGACACCTGAGACAGCACTGAATGCTTTGTGTAAGATGATGTGAATTGCTTTGACCCTATCCACCAGTGTCATGGCTTCATCATAAAAGGACCCCAGACTTGTTAAGAATGTCTCATTTTAAGTCACATACAAGAAACCAGTTACAAACTTAGGTACAAGAAGCACGTCCCAGAATCTTGTTGAAATAAATAATTTTTGGACACCTGTAACAAGGTATGAAACTGCAGTGCAGAGCAGCCTTATGGAAATACAGTTGTACAAATTAAAAGTCATAGTTGACTTAATGCTATCAAAATAAATCTTTAGAGAGCAAAACCACATGCCTAGCTATCTAGGTATTGAGACAGCTGTATAGTTTGTGACACTTACAGAAATCTCCAGGATTCTAGAGAGACTTGAAAGAAGAGAGTGCAGCCATGACAAAGACACAGAGCACAGGGACACACTGCAGGCACTTACTACGCTTTTGGAAAATACATACAACCATTTATCAGCGTGTAGTGGTGTCAGGGTGTGTCTGTCCGCGGCCAGCCCTGGCACCACGGCAGCAGAGGATGGGCTCGGAAGCAGTGGGATCTTTGCCGACCCTGTGGGAACTTGGCTAGCTCCTCCAGCAGCAAGCGACTGCAGCGAAGGAAAGAAGGAGGGAGGCTCCGGCAGGGTTTAGCAGAGGACTTTATTTGTCCCGTGAGGAACAAACACAGTGACCCCGGCAGCCCCAGGCAGAACTCCAGGCAGGAGCCTGCCGGCACCAGGGTGCAGCACCTTAAAAAGGGGGGAGGATTCGGGGACAGGGTTACACAGGGGACCAGTCAGGGATGAGCGGGGGACGGCTCTCTGGCAAACAGACAACAGGTGTAACGAATAGAGAAAACCGGGGAGGAGACAGCCCTGGCTCTGCCCAATGAATGCGTGAATCCAGCAGAACCCTCTCGGTGACAGGGGTGGTCACAGAATGACAGGCAGGGTCTGGGAGTCGCCAAACTGAGAGAACGATCTAGTAATGACAGTTGAGACAAACTAGACAGGGGAAAAATACAGGGGGTACATGGAACAAACCATTGATCAATACAAACATATTAATAAGAATATAAAACATAAAAAGCACACCACCACATCAGAGGAGAAAGCCTGAGGGACCACCAGAGGAGAGTTTCAAGGAGCAGCACACAACCCATGGTATATAAGAGAACTGCAGAAAGCCCCTTCTGTAATAATGACTGCAATGTATTCCTAAGTGACATCTTTATAAAGTGAAAGTACAGAAAAGCACCTTGTACAAATATTTCAGGGGGTAAATTGAGGTTGGTTAAAAGGTAACTCACTGGATAAGGTGTTGACAGACTATATGAAGACAGCATAAACTCAGACTAAGTACATTCTAATGAAAAAAACAGTAAGGATCTTTTTATCCCTTATTCAAAAATCACAGAAATATTTTTAAAAGATAAAATTGCATTTATCTTCAAATGAAAAAAAATTAGAAGGAAACATGAACTCCGATAAACACCAAAAAAGCAAATTAAGTTACTGCAGGTATACAAATGAGTAGGAAAAAGATTTGTAGCGTATCAGATGAAGAGATGATGGAAACAATGCCTTCTCAAAATATGAAAGGAGTAATAAAGAAATTGAAAGCTGGAGAAATGTTACCTGTTCTTGGCTTCAGTTTTCATTGGAGAGATCAGAATGCACTTTCCAGTGAACATCTGGAAGAATTCCTGGTATTAAAAGTATCAATAGGGGAGGTGTGAGAACTCATATATATTTGAAATAAATCTCCCAGTTTCTCTCAGGGTCTACTGCATTGTGGAGTGCTTAATACCACAGCAGGCTGTGATATGTAAGTGAGTTAAGAAAAATAGACTGGACAGACAAAAGTCTAACTCAATAAAAAGCATACTACACATCAGCGCTGGCTCTGTAAGGCAGACCTCTGGAACACTAGAGTAGAGGGCTCAGATCTAAAATTTTACTCTCTCAAAACAAGGAATATAAAAAATAGTAAGAAGGGAATTACAGTAAAGCTGAAGAAACAAACTGCCCTCTGACAGTCTGTTGATAACATGTAAAAAACACAAAATTCAGGAGGTTGTTGCTAGTCAAGTAAAATAAAATGCAAACAACAAAAATGGTTGTTAAGCAAATCAGTCAGTGAAATATTTACCTCATAAAGAAAGGCAGGGCTGTAAAAATTAAACCTGCTAGGGAATTCAACAAGTGTATTGCACGCTAATACGGAAATCCTGTTACAAATTTCCTCTTTTCTCGTACATTAAGTTATGGTAACATGCTCTGTTAGGCTTTTAAAGAATGCAGGTATTGTGTACAAGCACATTTAGAACAGATGGAAGGTGAATTAATAATGAAGCGACAAAAGTACATCATTTTGTACAGTACATCTCAGAATGAAAGCGTTATAATTCCCATGGGCACTAATAATTTATAACACCTGGCTGTACCCTCGAGTTACACACTACCCAAATTAATCACTACAAGCTTTACTGGCCTGGAGTTGCAACTTATATCAAAACAGTGTGTATCATGAGGACTAGAAGGCAAAGCTGTAAATTTGCAGGTTCAGTTGAGATCAAACCAAAGGGATCATTCTGCTCTGTCATTGTCAAAAAATTGAGATGACGGTACACCAAATGAAGACTTAAAAAGGTCTTTATTTTCATGATGATCCCTTTAAAGATCATTGCAAAAATAAAGATGTTTTTAAGCCTTCATTTGGTGGCAATCCTCAAATTAGACAGAATTTCCACCATGTTTGTCATATCTGGAGGCTATTAAATGACTCTTCAGGAAAGATATCTAAAAGAAAAGGTCTTTAAACTGGTGAAGCAAAAAGAAAAGGAATATCCACACAAACAAATACTAATATACTTTTAGAGAAAATAAATTTCTGGTCTTGCCACTTTGAAGGTTCCTCATATTCCAGAAACACATTTCCACATATGACAAATAAGTTACAAAACAACAGCTCTTCTGAAGTTTATGTCTTTTTAATAATACTTAACAATAAAATATTTTCATCTTCCTCTAGGCCTTGATCAAAAAATTGAAGTCAGATTAAAAAAACAACAATTATTTTCAGTAGTAAGAAAATTAAAGATAGTAAAGTCAAGCCTAATTAGGTGGGAGTTGAACACTAAAATATTTTTCTTGGACAAAGGGCCCAGATGAGATCTAAGGTTCCAACTTGGCTAACTGTTATAGTATTTCCTCTTCAATCATTCAGATAGTTCCAGTAATTTTAAAAAAGGCTGGTTGCATGCTGCTTATGTTTGTGTAAAAAAAAAAAAAACAAATAAAGAGAAGTTAAGTTTCTTACCTATATATCTGTAACACAAAAGCACACCTGTCACTAAGGCAGACATGTGCTATAAAGGAATTTTACTCAGGAAAGTTATTTTCCAATATATTGCCTTTTTACAGTAAGCTTTCAGGACAATACGCTATAGTTATGAAACAAGATAACAAGATCAGCAGGCAGATAGAATATTCAAGTATTTTCATTTTGGTTAGCACTGTATTCCTCTTCACATTTTCATTTCCCAAATGGTACTTCGTTATTGGATTATACCTTTGGAAAAAAGATTCACATCATATATTTTTTATTATTATTATTACACATATTTCTTTTCAAGGACATGGGACTTCCCTGCTTGCAATCTTATTTTCTTCAACAAAATTATGAATCTAATCAACCTGATGCTAAGAGTTGCTCTACAATAAACTCAGTGACTGGACTTTTGAAAGAAGCAACCAGTTTGGAAAAGAAGTATGCATTGGTAGGGATTTCAGAGCCATCAAAGCAAAGAGGGGTAACTGGGTTTCTCTCAATTGCTCTTTCTTCAGCAGGTACCCTCTGCTCAATGTCTGATTAGAAGCTCTTGGGAAAAAGCTGTGATTCCTAGGTAAGGAAAGGAATTTTCGTTAGATGGCACAATTTCCTCTAAGCCAGGACACAAGGATTGACTGGGACACTACATGGAGACATCAGTTTGGAACTCCTAAGCAATGCTTAAATCAGAATCACTAGCTGCACAGGATCATTAAATAATCCTATGGAACTTTCAGAAGGGCATCACCGTAAAACTGGAGCTCAGCCCAGAATAATATTCCTGATGGATGAGTAACATTTGCTCCAAATTCAATTGGATTGATTCAATTTCAGTATCACTGCCAGGCTCCTCCATGCATTTTAAAGGATTGCTGCTGAACATCAGCTTTTATCCTACAATGCACTTCTGTGCATTACTTTAGACCATGGTCCGTGTGCACAAGTGCCTACAAAGGCAAATAATATATTATTAGTGCTGCAGATCAAAACCAAAATTTGGCTTTGAGGCCAAGGAAGGGGCTCCCAGCTTCGGTTTTAGACTAGGTTGGAAAAAGTTCTGCACTGGGTATTCAGTAGAAGAATAAAGATAAACATAACAAATAAAATCTTGGTTCAGGTACAAGTAGAGTTATAATACTGAAGTTTGGCAGAGAGATAGAGACAAATCATTTTTATTAAACAACCATGTAACCTCTCAGGGAAAAAAAGTCAGTCTGTCTTCAAAGTGTAGTTTTCTTGTTGCCTTTTACTTTTAATATTCAGGAAGTATATAACTCAAAAAATAATACCTGCACATTTAAATAGCCAGACTTTGAAAATAAATTTTTGGAAAAGAGACACTGGAAGAGGTAACTGAACAAACTTTTATTTTTGCTGCGTATTTGTTGATGGACAGAGGAGGCTATGCCATTTTACAGCAAAGATTTAGATAGTTAATCTGGGCAAACAGCTCTGGCATTTCCTCACTTGAATGCTTAGTTTGTTAGTCTTCAGATTTATCTTACCTGCTCTTCACACAAATGACAAACATGTTGCAACCCCTCAAAAAAATCTAACTGTAAACTCTCACTCTTATTCCCTTTAAATTGAAATTAAAAAGATTAAACAAAATTGAAAAGAGAAAGGGAAAAAAGAAAACAAGTAGAAAAGAAATCTCAATGCAGAAAATCATGATACCACATCAAGATCATCTGACAGCATTCAGGATTTTGGGGAACAATAAAAGATTGTTCATCACTACCAGAATCTAGAAAATTAAATATAAAACAGTGTTATAAGCACAAACTTCTTTCCATAATATGCACTTTCATAAACATATAGGAAATCTCAGGACAGTGCACACTTTTTGTAACAGTTTGTGGTTTATACCCTATCGGAGGTTTCAAATGGGCTTGTCTGACAGGATCAAGAACATGACATAAAATGAAAATAAGCCTATTTCAAATGAAAATAATCCTGTTACATTTCTTTTTCTTTTATATTCAGTTGCTTGTTTATGTGTGCTCTTTAAACTGCCATACTTTCACAGTCCCACAAAACCAAAGAGGAATCATAGAACTGAATTAAATCCACTAAAAAAAAGTTATCTCATACTAATACCTCAGAAGGCCAGTGTTCTCCGCAGTTGGTTGTCCAGAATCAGCTTTCATTGGTCATTTGCGTAAAAATCTGCCGTGTAAACAAACCTTTACAAGACCTCACCATTAATGCACAGCTGAAACTTTTAATTCATTTGTGAGATTTCCCTCTTAAGAAAATCTTCAGTCAAGAATTATCTTACAAGTTACAGTTTAATGAGGCTGCATGAACTAAATGACTTTGGCCCAAGGCAAAGTTCCCTAGAGGTTAACTGGGAGTTTGTCCTCAGATAATACATACTACATGCCACTGCATATTATCAGGTCATTTTTACATATTAACACAGCATATAAAGGAACTGCACAATCTCAAAGGCATTAGCAAATAATAACCTTTTTGAGAAAAGCTGGGTTTTGTTTAAAAAAAATAAAAATTAAAAAAAAAAGAGAAAGAAAAAACAAATCAGCCCCAAAGGCCAGATTCCAAACTCTATTTCATGACTATATTTGCAGAGAAACTCTATGAATTTTTTAACCCTACTTAGGAATTCATTCTGACTTCTGGCAAAAGTAAATATCTAGAATCTTAGATTTTAGAATGCAGTCATCATTTTAGGAAAGTGCCCTCTCTAAATGTCTTTTGGGAATTATAATTTTGAATCAAAATACTTTCAAAATACTTTCTTACTGTGGCACAGTATAAACTCGCATTGATTTCATGACCTACATGACAATAGTAAAATTTTAATCCCTGACTATGATACCTGAATTTAGTCAATGCAGAACTGCATAAAATAATGAAATGTAATTATACATGGAAACATTATTTCTATTATTTAATTAGAAATACAATTTTATCTATACTTTTAAGCTAAAAGCCAGTGGAGTTTTCTCATATTTTTGGTCCAATATTTAAGAGCACTGAAAGTATGAGAAGACTTTGCTGTTTTTTAGCGAGCTTGTGAGCTGATATTTAGGACCTAAATGCCAGTAGTCGCTGTGCACCTCATAAAATAAAAAATATTTTCTTTTAACTGAATTTAGCATTTTATTACTAATCTTCTTATTACTTTGACCATTATTCTATCAGCTTTGACCATTCAATAGGGCCTGCACCATGAGAATGAAGACAGACTTTGCCATTTGTTTCAGTGGAGGTAATACTGATCACTCACATTCAGGAGACAAAGTCTAATGTATTTCCTCCTTTTTTTCCAGAAGGTCTACAAGTAGAACCAACTGGAAAGCAATCTGAGTGCATGAAGACACACAGCTATACAAAGTACAATACACAAATTTCAATTTAAAAGAAGAAAACAAAAATCCTTTGCGCATGCAGCAAGTGCACCTGGGAATTTTCATTTCTGTGCATTATATCTCAAATTTCCCATCTTCAAGTGCTACAGGAAGATAAGAGAATTAATTTAGACATCATTAATGGAAAAAACACAGACAACACAGTGGAGGTCCACTCTTTCAGATGGAAGTGTGTTTACAATAATTAACAACAAGCAGAANAGAAAGAAAATCCAAGAGAAACAAATTATGTCAAATACGACTGCTCACAACCTCCTGACCCATTCCGATTTGATTCTTGAGAAACAATCACTCACTTCTGGCCAATTCCACCAATTTATATAGCGAGAATAAAGTTCCACAGTATGGAATATCACATTCAGGTCAGCTCTCCTGGCTGTACTCCCTGACACCTCTTTGTTCAAGCCATCACAAGCAGAGAATGAGACACTGGAAAGTCCT
>VXBS01001513.1:192939-207638 GCA_013400255.1 Sitta europaea
GCATTGATATTAGAACAGAAATAAGGTTTGATGAAATTTGATCCCAAATCCTTTCACCTGTGTTTTCTACCATAAGAGAAACAGCAAACATCCATCTGTCAGCTGTCATGGTTTAACCCAAGATGGCAACCAAGTACCACACAGACATTTACACTCCAATCCCCTGGCAGGATGGGCAGGAGAATCAGAAAAAAAAGTAACNCTAATTTTATCCTAGCTGAAATTAGGACACAGCTCACACCAAAAAGAAAAATTATCCTTGCTAGAGAATTCAATCTGAAGGATGAGCTTCGTTTCTCTTTTTTATTTCTTCTGGGTTTTTTGTTAGGATTACAGTTTTTAATGCAAGCTTTGGCAGAGATGGGAAGACCAAGACTGCTTGGTCTCTGGCTGTTTTGAAGAGAGAGGTCCCACAGAAAAGACAATCAGACTTTGTATTACCCTGGTCTCTTCTTAGATCACATTCTCTGTTGTCAGTGTAGCTACACTTGCAGTGAGAATCTACTAGTGAGGGTTTCCTGAAAGTGCCAAAACACCACATGAAGGTTCAATGCAATTATGCTCCTAAACAAGGGTATTTTATTTTTAAAATAGAAAATTATTTCTATCTTTTTCTCATCTCAGAGAGTGGAAATTGATAAGATGTAAGTTTCCAAACTTGCGAACACAGTTTAATATTTAACAGTGTCTTATGGAAAGTAAAATATCGCTTAAAGAAAAAATTAATACAATTTAATAAAAACAATAAAATTATCATTGCATGCAAGCATTATAATCAAGGCCTTCTTTAATACCCCAGCAAGGAAAGATAACCTAACAATTCTTATTATCTGCTATTACTTATTCAGAAGCAATGTGAACATTAACTTAACTCTTTTTCTTTCTCATGTCAACAGAACAAAAAGACATAAAGTTAATATAGTACTGAAATTTAGGAGTGTGTGTTCACAAATCCTATAAGTAATAATCCATACTTTATGCAGCATATCAGAAATAAAAACATACAAATATCTTATTTTTCTCTTCAATTTATGTCTACGCTAAACAATAAAATATATCATTAATATATCACAATCTACACAAAAAGAGCAGAAACTAATGAAACGTAAGTATTATTTGTGCTGCATTTCTCTTACTATCATGTGAGGAAGGGAATTAAGATGTCGTTAAAATCAAAACGAAGCCCCAATATTTTAATAATCAATGATTATTTTTTAGTTTATTCATCATAGTTATTATATATATTTCTATTTATTATATTTAGTATATGGAAATGTTAATGGATAATAATAACAGATTTGGTTAAAAAGAATAACACAAAAGTTGTCTTACCTCTCCAATGCACTTTGTTCTAATCTTTCTTTCTCCTTCCTTTGTCGTTCTTTGCTCTTCTTAACACGAGTTTCCCACAGTCCTCTTATGACAGAAAAGTCGAATATTATCACCTGATGCCCCATGTTGTTGACATTAAGGTTCTCCTGCAAGAAGAAACCAACTCTTCAGAGAAAGAATAATGAGAAAAATAAAGATCCAAAATATCATGTTTCATTAATGTTGTCTGGAGAAAAGAGCTATAATAAGAAGTATTAGCATAGTATGTTTTCCATCTTACACAATTTATCTAGGGTTTTGTGCTGGCAGTAATCAATGTGGCATACAATTGACTTCTTCATAAAATCCATGGCAACAGCTACACATTGAATTTTTTGTATTCCTTACATTTTTTCCTTTTCAAGATAAAGACAGAGTTGCAAAAAAATACTGGTTTTGATTAAGTAACACTGATAAAAATAGCTTTAAAGGCTTTGCATTTTTAATAATTTCTGTGACAAATATTAAAATGAACGCTCATAAAGAATTTATTCATTTTAAATCATGCAAAGGCACTTCATCTGGTGTTGTTGTATATTGATCTTTATGACCTCAAGCTATCCTATTTCAATGGAATTTGTGACATAACAGTGTTCCTATGTGCTTATCTGTGAAAGGCATTGAAAGACCAGCCCCATAGCACACAAAAGATTTTACCTAAGGTAGAGACATGGGGAAGGTTTTGTGAACACATCATGGTGTCCACTTACTAACATGTACTTATCCTGGCCAGTCAACAGGGTTGATTTTGCAGCAGCCAGGAGGACCATGGCCAGGACCCTGAGGTTATTCACCTCAGCACATGCTGGGGTAGTCACACCTGCCTTTTGCAGTTTACTGGAGTGCACAGTCAGATAAAGCCAGGTCATAATCAACAATCACATGTGAATCGTTTGCTGTCCAGTACACCGTTATTAGTATTGTTGTTACTGTTTAATTTTTTTTTTTTATTTCATTGTTGTTTCCACTAAATCATTCTTATCTCAACATTTTTGTGCCTCCCATTCTTCTCTTGATCCCGCTACAGGAGAAGGCAGGCAGTGAGAGAGCAGGACATTGTCTGGTGTGTTTTGAGTAGGAACAATAAATTGGGCAATACCATTGCTAAACCACAACATGTACAGAAACACATTCCAACAGTCAAAGGCTTTGTACCAGTGTATCGTGTTCCATGCAGTTAAAAACTGATGTCAGCCAGAAAAAGAAGGTTAAAGAATATATGTCTCCTCTGACATAAAATGCTGGGAAACTGGTAGCAATAGACAAGGAGAAAGCTTCTTTTCCCACCCCTCTTGGCTGGTTGGACTGCAGGATGTGGACTGGAAGAGAAAACTCCCTCCCACAAGATCAGGTTCATGACCATCTGAGGAAGTTGAACATACATAAGTTTTTGGGGCCTGATGAGATGCATATCAGAGTTCTGAGGGAATTGGGTGATGTAGTTGACAAGCTAAACTCCCTGATATGTGTCCCTGGTGAGTGAAAAAAGGGAAACACTGCACCCATCTTTGAAAATGTTTGAAAGGAGGACCTTGGGCATTACCAAACTCTCAGACTCGCCTTTGTTCCTGGGAAGGTCCTGCAACAGATCCCACTACAAGCTATGCTAAGGCACAAAAAATCCAGGAAAATAAAAAAAAAGAACAGTAGGGCTTCACTAAGGGCAAGTCCTGCCTGACCAACAGAGAAGCCTTCTCTGATGGAGTGACTACACCAGTGGACAAGGGAATGGCTAGAGATGTCATTTATCAGGACTTCTGTAAAGCCTTTGACACTGACAACCACAATGTCTTTCTCTCTAGTTTGGTGAGAAATGGATTTGACAGGTGGACTGTTGGATGGATAAGGAATTGGCTGGACAGTCACATCCAGAGAGTAGTGGCCAACAGCTCAAAGTCTTAACAGGCATCAGTGACAAGTGGTGTCCTGCAAGAGTCTGTGTTGGCACCAGTACTAGTCAATATCTTTGTTTATGACACACACAAAAGGATCAAATGTACCTTCAGCAAATTTGTAGAGGACACCAAGCTGAGTGGTGCTGTTGACACACCTGAAGGATGGGATGTCATCCAGAGGGACCTGGACAAGCTTGAGAAGTGGGCCTATGGGAATTTCCCACTTCTTTTCCTGCTTTCCCACTTGGCAGAAGTGCAAATTGCTTCACTAAGTGCAAGTGCAAGAAGACCAAGGGCAAGGTAATGTACCTGGGTCAGGAAACCCTTTACAACACAGGCTGGGGGATGAACAGGTGAAGACCAGTCCAGCTGAGAAGGATTTGGGGGTGCTGGTAGATGAGAGGCTGGATGTGGCCCAGCCATGAACACTCACTGCCTAGAAAGCCAAACCTGTCCTGGAGACAATCAAAAGGAATGGTCAGCAGGTTGAGGAAGGGGATCCTTGTCTTCTACTCCACTCTCATGAGTACCCAACCAGGAGTGCTGCACCCTCCTTTATGTTCCTCAGCATGGGAAAGACATGGACCTGATGGAGCCAGTCTAGAGAAGGAGCACCAGGATGATTAGAAAACCTCTCCTTCGAGCAAAGACTGGGAGAATTGGCATTGTTTAGCATGGAGGAGAGAAGGCTTTGTGGTAATTCCCACCATCCAGTACCTCAAGGGAGCCTACAGAAAAAGATGGAGAGAGCATAAGGCAAGGGGGAATGGATTCAAAGCGAAAGAGATGGTTTAGATTAGCAGTTCTGAAGAGATTCTTTACTGTGAGAGTGGTGAGGCAGTGGGACATGTTGCCCAGAGAAGTTGTGGATTACCTATCCATGCTCCAGCTCAGGCTGAATGGCGGTCTGAGGAACCTGGTCCAGTGGAAACTATCCCTGTCCTGGAACTGGATGATCTTTAAGGTCCTGTTCAACCCAAGCTATTCTATGATACTCTGTGTGAAACACAGCATGACTTACAAGATGTTGCTCCTTACAGTGGTTCAGTACCAACATAGGAAACTAGTCACCTACTAAGTCTCTAATGCAAGTACACAAACAAATCTTGATAAAAGAGGTGAAACTATACTTTCTTTCTCAGAGTCACTAGTGGGGGCATAATAATCACAGTATACTGGCTCTCATGATATGTAACTAAATTACCAACAGAGGAGAGTCATTTTTTTAAACTTTTTGTGAAGTTGTATTAGAAAACACATTCATTATACCATTTATTAGCTGGGGGGGATGGGGGAGGGGGGAACAGTAGAAGAAAACCCTGCTTTACCATCTACTTACCTGTTAAAGAGCAATCCTCCCCTTCCTTTCCTGTGTGTTTTCAAGATCATCACTGTAATTTTTTCCTGAGATGCTACAGTGATCATTTTTTCCAAGAATTGTGTCCTTCAGCTGGGGCTATTTATTATCTGTCCTCCTGCTATTTATTATCTGTCCTCCTGTTATAATATTGAGGGCAAAGGGGAAATTAATTCTCCCCTCCGTACTTTTTCCCTTGTAACTTTGCAACCATCCCTTTTCTCTTTCATACACTTTCACCTACACGTCCCTCTGTAGTACATAACACAAAAAGGAATAATGTATTCTGAGCCAGGAAAACACCCTCATGTCCTCTGGAAAATGCACAGCATGGACTATAAGAATTATGCATAGGTACATCCAGAACAAAGGTACCTACCTGCTCACCCTATTAGTCATCTCAGTAAGAAAGGCCCTTTCAAATACCAACAAATACTGGATCAGAAACTGGTCAGAGACCAGTATAATTCTATTTACATAGCCTTCTGTATCTTAGGATGTTTATATAAAATGTTATCTTTGTTGTTCATAAAGCTGTGCCTATTGCTTGTTTATCTTTGCTAGCACTAAAAATGAGGCAAAAGTAGTTCCTAACCTATCCAGAGCTAACAGCTGACAACAGATGAGTCAAAACCCCATTAAAACAGTGTAATTAAAACTGTGACCTTATTCTCTGTGGAAAGGTTTGTCCTAAAATATATTCACTGCGAGTTTACAGGAACTGTTTGCCTCATAAAATAAAATGTTCACCTCTGCTTACAGGAAAAAGAAGCCCAGTGACAAGGACTTCACCCCTCACAATAACTGCAGACCAGCAGTCACTCTGCAGGGTCTAATTCATTCTAATAGACCAATTCATAGAAGTGTGTTTTGGTAGAAAGGCTATTGCAGAAGCTGAATTGTTGTGAGACAGTGAAGTTGCTGCTGGACACTTGACCTCTGTTGGAACTAGATGGCCTTAATCAACACAGAGTCTGAATAGACTGTGAAAGCACTCTTTTTCCTTAACTTTTTTCTCACCTTCCTGTCTCCCAGGTTAAGTCATCCATTCTTTATTGAGACAATGATTTATAAAACACTAGGTTGGAAAAGTTAATTTTATCCACATATAGCTTTTATCCACATATTGCACTAAGCTGCAAGTTATTGTGGGGTTTTCTTCTGTGGTAAAACCAAGCAGAGGAGGAACTTAGGTGGGATGTGAGAGCTGTCCATCATAATGTCTCAGAATTAATCTCTTTAAGAGGAGCAAAGCCACAAGTACTGATCAGATTACAGGGTGACTAAGACTTTAGAAATATGTATCAGGACAAATGTGAAATGCATTTATTACATCTACAATACTGAAAAGGTCACCTAACAATCTTCACAGGTCTGTTGCTTTATCCTATGTCCTTGTCTAAAAAATGGGCATAAGATATCAAGCATGACTGCAGGATATGTATTTGCCAGAATTCAGACACCACAATTTTCCTGATGATGAGATGTTGCCCAGAAAGGAAAACTGGCTAAAGTTAGGTTTAACTGATATTAAGTGTAGGATCTTCAAGATACCTACACACGCATGGCAAGAATTTATGACAGAAGAAGCAACTACTAATAATGATTTTGATTTCTAGAAATACATGTTCACATTCATGTGCAGTAGTTTCTTTCTTCTAAACATCAGATTAGGCCTGTAGAGGAAAACTCAAAGCTATCATCTGTTGTTCACAGGTGGTAAGTTACATTTGGATAGAGAAAAAATCTTAATTGTACACTTCTTTGTAACTCTTTCCCTTCAACTAGGAACATAGCTGTTTTCTCCCATACTTAGGTTATTCAGAGGTAATCACTATTATCGTTTTTTCCATTGTTAGAAACCACAGCAAAGTGAGAAAGGGTCTCTAGAGGTCACCTCATCTGACTGTTCTGCTCAAAGCAGTCATACAGTTATTGACCCAAGTCTGTACATCCTTCAGCACCCAATTTCACCATCATTTTACAAAATTCAGCATTGCTTCTTTCTCATCCCATACTTACACGTGATCATTAAGGACAGGCTTTTGTCATTTTTGTGAGGATTACCGGACCCACCCATACAATACTATGTGAAAAACAAAAAACTATTACTTACCCAAGAAACAGGCAATCTTGCTTTCATTAGGGACAAGTCTTGACAGAAAAGAGTCATGACCTGTATTTGCAAGACTTCATTTCATAACTACACTGAGTTTGCCGCTTAAAGTCATTTTGACTTGAGTAACATCTACATGTAGATTATGCTGTAGATCATCAGCACACCTTTCTTAGATGATGCATGGTTATAACATTTATCAGTCTTTCGAGTTATTAGTGAGATAGAGCACAAAACAGGCTATTCAATAACACATGATAATTAATATACAGCACTTTCCAGGGGAAGAGTAATCCAAGAACACAAAAAGAATGAAATGTCATTTACAGGAGAATCATATATGGAGAAACTAGTTCTCTCTGTGTATCTCTGGAAGCAAATAATCTTATCCCTAGCTATTTACACCTCCCAAGAATTTATCTGCAAGACCCTAATCAATATCCTTAAAAGGCAACATACTGGGAAGTCAAATTGATCTTGTCTCCTTTGTAATGATTAGCTCAGAAACAAAGCTGGCCATTCAGGATACCATTTTTTTTTTTTTTTAGCTATTTTAAGAATTTTCCCTTCAGAAGCAGCTACACATTACATTTAAGGAAATATTTTTAGGTACTATAATAAATAAAATACTCTAAACATTTTTAAAATAACTTCTTTGGTTTTTTTAAATAGTCATTGCATTACTTGGCAAGGAGATACAAGAGTTTGTAACCAGAGAAACTTGTATTAGTGGCAGAAGAAAGAAATTTTCTTTGGCTTCATTCCTTCCTGTTCTTTATGCTTTCTTTAGGAAGAGGGGGAATAAAAGGTCCCTTTGAACACTATGGCCTTTGCAACATCTCTTCTTCAACCGGTAGGCTATGTCAACCTTGTCCCTGTTTTCAATCAATAAGGAAATCACAGGAATCTGTATAACTAGAATTTTCCTTCCACATTATAAACCACAGATTCTTTCTTTCCCCAGGGATGTACTTTCAGTTCAAGATAAGATAGCCTACAAAATATTCTCAATTTCATCATTCCAGGGTCTTGTGCCTTCACTAGAACACATTACCAAGCCCCTCTCCTACTAAGCAACTCCCTCTGACCTTTCATTTTGCAGACCCCATCCCAACAGTGAGACCCATCTTCTTACCTCTCAGAACCCAGGCTGTCTCTCTGACAGTCCTGGATGATCCGAGCCCCAGCCAGGGGGCTTTAAAGCCCTAGCAGGGGGGTTGGAGACCCTGGCAGGCAGCCAAGACTCCTGTGGCTCTGAGTTTGACCCGTGGAAGAAATTACCACCTTTGAATGAAGAACTAAAATTCACAAAAATTTAGTTAACATAATAGTAGTAGTTACAGAGTGAAAGGGAAATTTTGGGGATTTTTTACCATGGGGGCTTAGGAGGTAAGATGGGGGGACATGGGTGTTGTCCTGTCCTCCTTCCCTCTTCTTCCTAGCCTCCATCTTCTTGGTGACAGTGGCACTTGGGGATTGGAGTTGAGTAGAAAGTAACTGTCTAACATAGGTGATAGGCATTGGATCATAACTGTAAATAACTAACACGTAATTTGTAGCATAAAAAACAGCGCCTGCCCAGGGAGGAGGGCAGTGTGCCTCAGACTGTCCTGCTGAACAGATCTCGGCAGCCCAGACAGAAAATATCTTAGATAAGAACTAATAAACAACCTTGAGAACACCGGCCAAAGACTTCTGACTCCTTCTTCGACAGCTGGGTTGGGGAAAAGAGACTTTTAATACGTCTCAGGGTCATCTCTATCAGAGGAGGTCTCAAAACTTACCAAGTGAATTTAATAATCCACCACTTCTCTGGTGGTAGATCATCACATTTGAGAAGAAGCACTTGCTCTGTAAGAGCACTCTTTTTGCTGCCAGCGTTTGGCTTTGGGTGCCCAATTTCTGTGAGATATCCCTACACACATAGAGCAGGAAAACTGCCTTTACAGACATTTGTGTGCAATTTCTGGTCTTAGAAAGAAGAAAAGACCTTTCCTTAATCTTGCAGAAACTTCATTCATTTAAATTTATCTATAAATAGGCCTATTAAAATAAAAAACAGTCCTCAAGTGTATAATGATATTGATAGTCTTAGGAATTTGGAGAATTAACTGGCAAAACCCCATAATCTTAGGGATGATACTCATCATGCGTTTTTATTTAAATTATATAATGTTAATGTCAAATATTATTTCTAGTACAAGCATCTGCCTAAGTATCAGCACGGACTATTTTAATTTGGTATTTATATTATCATTTATTTTATTTATTGTATAAATTCATCTAAAAGTAGGCAGACTGGTCTCTAGCATCTATTTCAGACACACTTTTTTAAATAGTAGGAGCACTCAGAAGCTCTAAAACAGAATCTCTTCAGCAAGGTGTTGAAAATACATAGGATGGAAAAGAAGGTAATTACCTTCTAATGTCTATAATCTTTATTATTTTTTAATCTATTTTTATTCATGTTACTGTTACAAATATTTGCATACTTCGGATATCAGCTCTTCAGTAACACTGGAGAGATTGAATATGCTGTGCTTAAATGCCCTTGCTCCCTTCAACTACTGATATCTCTAACCCTTGTTTACAGGTCTGCCACAGAGGCTTCCACAGTCATCTGTGATAGCAGCCAGTGATCTCATGACCACTTGTATTTGTTTCCACTTGACCTCTGAACCCTGAGCAGGCTTTTGATGACTGCTTTGTTTCCTTTTTCTTTTTTTTTTTTTTTTCCCTTGGCTTAAATCAAAGGGGGAAAACAATGACTTTCAATACCTCTGGAAGTGGCACCAACCTGAGTACAGAGGACCACTGGAGGCAAGAAGGTTTCAAAATTATAATGTCTTTTGGGACCTCCTGTTGTTTAATGCCTTTTGGCAGCTTCTGTTGTTTAATGCTGAAGGAGTTTTATTTCAGTCATCAGCACTTGCACCAGGAGGTGTCATGAACTACTCAATCCTCAAAAAACAGTGTAAGGATACATGAGCTAAAAGCAATGTTGAATTCTGGACGAAAGGCCTTCCACAGAGAAAAAGTGCTTTTCAAATCAGCAGCTTCATTGAAAGAACAGTTTTCAGCCTTTCTGCATCTGAGATATACCAATCAGTGTGTGGATACCTTGGGAAGCATACTACTAAAACAAAAAATAAATAAAGACAGGGCAAGGCCTTCTTTGAAAAGAAAAGTAGTGGAGCACAAGAGGAGTATTCTTAGATATGATGACTCTATGGTCTGCCAAGATTAACTGTACCAAACTCTTCTACAGCTCCTCCCTCTTTACTAACATTATCTGGCTTCTCTGCAGTGGGTAGAATACAGCCAGTGATAAAAAATTACATTGGCTTTATTATAGTAGAGTTTAAAATCCTCTGAACATAACATTAACATCAGTGTTAATGCAGGCCCACTTGTGTGTGCACAGTATTTATTCTGTAGAAAAAGACCTATGTCTTCTCTTGAGTCTGAAAGAGTCCAACATAGTTTTGATACTACAGATATGGCCAGTATTAGTTTCTGTTGAAAGCTCTCCTGATTTCTCCTGATTTTAGGGCACCTGGTTGCCCTAGAAAACCGCACTGTGTATACTTTCCTCTGCTGTTTTACATGACTTATTAAATTATTAATGGTTTGGTTTCTTCAATTTGCTTAACAACCTGGTTCACTTGGCCCCTTTTTCTTTCAGATAATCACTGTGGGAGGTCTGCTGCACTCTAATGAGTATTACTGGCAGGATTACGTGTGGGAAAATGTGAGTGAAATATTTCCTACCAATCCTGCAAATAATTTCTTAGGAAATAAGCTCACTCACACTGTGCTTCAGAATTACCAAGTCATTTATCTCTCAAGTCTTTAAATAATTCAGAGGAAACCTGACATTTGGATAGCAAGTGAACACATTTTTTATGTTATCAGGAAAAGATTGAAAGAGAGAAACATGCCATGATTGAAAGAGCAATAGAGATTGTAGTAATATTCACCGTACACAATTATATTTTGCTAACTGAGCAAAGCTTGTATGTAGGGTAGTGCTTCTCTGTAACACGTGAGGAGTGGAAGAGGACTTCCTCTTCCAAAGTGGGAAGTTGCTCTTCCCTACCATGTTTTGCTTCTAGTAACAATCTCTTATTGTTCTACACCAGCAGGGAATTATCCTTCCTGCTAATTTGGTTGGTTTATCTGTCACTAGTCTCGCTTAAAATGCAGATTTGACAGTGGGAGTTTGAGGTCCGGGATCCAGAGTGGATTGTGTTTCAGAACACACATTCATGCATGCGTGTGCTCGCTGGGTCCCAGGGAATATGTGGGCATGGCAATGCAATGGATCACAGCGGGTGTCCCCCTAAAGGCCTGGGTCCCCAGAGATCCAATAAATGTAACTACAACACAGAATAAACACAAAAGGAAAGAGACAAGCTGCTCCAGGGCTGAAGAAGGCAGTCCTGACACCTGGACATGAGCCCAGATGTTTTGGGAGTTTGAAATGTTCCTTCCTGCTATCTCAGAGTACAGTCTCAGCCAGCTGGCTCCTACATAAACAAACACAGAGAGTGACACTTTCAAGCTATTAATTAGTCCAGCTTTCAGTGGAGTTAATTTCAGAAATTAGTGTCTTTCTGTATCGTGGACCTTAATCAGAAACACTTTGATGAATTAAGTTTTTTTTTAGTTTTCTTCTTTAGCTATTTCATGAAAGAGACATTTATGAATTGAATCTGACGTTAGACTCTTTCATACAAAAATAAATAAGTTTTGCATTGTTTACACACCACAGCTAAGAGAAAATGTATCTTTTTATTAACTTACTCATTATATTTCAGGTAAAAATAGCTATGAACACCATAAAATTAAAAACAAATATGCAAGGGCTAAACTTTGTTTCTACACATTTTTATGTGCATATTTCTCTTTGTCCAGTGCTGCAGCATAATGCTTTACTGACAGTTTTCATTAATCAGTTCCTATTTTAGATGTAAATTAACCAGTCTCACAAACAAGAGTCCTCTTTATCACTGCAGTCTTCACATCTTGATTTTTAGACAACTTTTCACAGGGTTATTCATTAATTAGATCTTTAATTATGGATTAATTAGCAGCTGAATTGCAATATTCCTTATAGTTTCTCAACTCTTGTAACACTAATATGTTTGCCATCAAGCATGATAGATGTTACATATGCAAGGGGATTTATTACAGATGTATTCCCCCAGCACTTCAGTGAGCTGACTAATTATTCTTCCACTGACAATGAAGCTAATGAAACACTGGACTGATGTCTCTGACAAAAATCCTCTTTTTATTTTTTATTTTTTTCCCCCCCACTAGGTACTGCTGAAGAGAGGTCTAATTCTCCTAAGATTGAGAGAAGGATTTGAAACGGGCATGTATTTCAAGGTTGTTCCTTATCAAAGGAAAAACAGTTTCAAAGTGTATTAAATATTGGTAAATGTGTTGAATCTATGAATGTAGCTGTAATCAGCAGTTGTAAACAATTGTCTTATGTAGAATACAACGGTTCCTGGAAACCCAAAAGGATGTTCTAAGAACTGATTAGAGATATCTCCCTTAACTTCTCATACATAGACCCATGACAAATAAATTTGCATTCATTATCGCTGAACAAAACACTGAGGCTGTCATATACAATTAGACGATCTTAATTAAGCATAACATTACACTCCCAGGTTTCTCAAACTTGTTTCATGTCCATTGCGATTTTTAACACAATGTTTCATTGACTTGTCTTAAGGTTCCTGAACAAACCCCAAGAATTGAGACTACTATTAATTACCTTTCTTATAACCTTAGAGGATAGAGCCTCTGAAATTCTCGCTGTGACCACATCATAAATGTTATTTTAGACTCTCTGTCCTAACTGACACTGATTAAAGACCCTCAAAATTCATCATTTTCTTTTCCTCCCCGGGGGCAATTTTACATGTATTGATCTAAGAATTCAATTCGGTCACCTGCTTCTACTGCAGAAAGGGAACAAAAACCTATGTCTGGTCTATCCAGTAGTTCCTATTTCCAGTGTTAGATACAAGGTCATTAGTAGTACGATGAGTAAAACAGTCAAAGCCAATTGCAAAGATGTTAAATTGTGTGATTTAAGATGGCAGATAATTTAGATAAGCAAAAGATGATGCTGCTTTCAACTTCCCCAGAGTTAAGCTATTTTAGCTCTAAAGGCCTAAACCCCACTATACAGTCATGAGGCAGTGTTTGTATTTTATCAGTTCTCTCACCACTGCCCTGTCTTTAGTCTTTCCCACAAAACTTTCCCACGACTGTGGATAGGAGACACAGATGACATTGACAACTGGACACCTTCCTTTGGAATAATTCTCCACTTTGAGAAGAGTAAAGTGAATGAATCTCTTTGATATGATCTACCTCTTTGGTTAATAAACATTATTTTCCATCTCTTGATACTCTGCTCAGTTAACTGCTGTTGAGAGGAAGAGAGCTGGTCAGTACCTTTTAACCTACAGAAAGTAACATGTCAATAATAAGACAAATACTTGTAGCAACAACAACAATGAAAATATTTGACTTTAAATTATAGACTGTGTTCACAAAAGATGTTGTAGGCTGCATTTCCTATGCCAGTTAGATTAATTGTAAGTAGCCCTCCGAAATGGAAGTTCTATAGCTTTTTTAATTCCACTGAAAATTTTGGCAGAAAACAAAGATAAATGACTGGTCTCTCTCACCATTTTTTTAATTGAAAATCATTTTCACACCAGCATATGTCCTTGAGATGTAATAGCAAAGGTTTATTATAACTGAGTCACAGAGTGAAACTTGAAAAGTTTCCTAAATTTTAAAGTTCGGATTTGTCACAAGTGTAAATCTATTTAGAGGAACTATGCACAGGATGAATATCACTCTTTAAAGATACCACCAAACATACTGTCTTGGACTAAATGCACTCTGTTTCAGCTATTTTTCCCATATGCAATAATTTTTAGAGATCCACAGCAGCAAATTATTAGCTACCTCTCATTTTTCCTGCCATTTTCCAGCTTGACCCCACACATCTTAAGAAAAACTATAATCAGCAAAACTGTCACTTACCCACTACTAGAGAGAACACAAATGTCCAGAGCTCCTGAGTGTGCTCTGTAGTTATTCAATGTGGGACACTGAGGTTGTTTATAACATAGCATAGCTCATGGCCAGCCAGATTTGTTTGAACCCCACAGCGTGACTAGCCTTCCAGATATACTAATATGCTATATTTGTAAAGTGATAACATGATCTGTGGTCTTACTGCAGAGACACGGGCAGGATAAAGTGTCTGCACGGCATGACTCAACACAGGATGGGAACAACAGTGCTAGGACAGCATCTCATTTGCTTCAAGGAAAGTGTGACAGAGCTAATGTTACTCACGCTTATGTATATTTGCTGGAAAAGGGCAAGGAGAACAAAACAAAAAGGCATATATAGTCTGAATTCCTCTAGCACATTCCTTTTCCTTCCCATGTCCACTCAACTCTGAAATAAACATACACATATGTACACAGATTATCACAATGCAGTTTGCAATTTGATTTACAGCAAATTCTGTTTTTTCTTGCTGATGACGGCTCACCTTTTTTACGACAATGCATGTCACTCACGGCAGTATTCCTGCTTACTGTCAGCGGACAGAAGGGCGGGGCTGTGGGCAGCCAGAGATCATCTTGCTGCAGAATCAGCATTGCCAGGGCAGGGGCTGATAAGCTCAAGGGATTGATGTGGGATCCTGAGCCATGTGCAAGAGGGAAGAGTTCTGTGGTGCAAGAGGAAAGATGGACATGGACATAGAAGCCCATCAGGACCCTCATGGCTCTCCCTGGCAATTCAGCATGAATAGCTAACATTTTCTGATTGTATCTCTGATTCAATAAAGCCATTAATTTCTAATTAGAAAATCTTCCAGGCAGGCAGGGCAGGAAAGCGGGAGGGAGGG
>VXBS01001513.1:213473-306862 GCA_013400255.1 Sitta europaea
AAAAAAAAAAAAAAAGAGAAAATAGGACTGACCTTTTCTGAGCCCCTGACATAAGGGGAATGAACTTGAATTGGATTGAATACAGGAAAAGATGCACCAAATAATTAAACAAAAAAAGCAAGAAACAAAAGATTGGTGAGAACTCATGAGGGTGTAATGAGTCAAGCCAGCAAGTGAGGAAAAACTGTGACAAAACAAATTTGGCCTGCATTGCCAGGTGCCTACTCCTGTCTTTACAGGGAAGAAGGTGTGATCTGACCCAATATCACCGTTCTGACACATGGTTAGTCAGAAAGGCTGGGATAAAGGCTTAGAGAGACTCTGAGGTTCTGACTCATGACCAAGGATTGCCTGCCATGCTAACAAATGCTCTCACATTGCCCACTGCCTGCTCCCCACCAGCTGTGTTTAGGTACAAGAAACTATAAAGGGTCTCTGAACTATATTTGCCAACAGAATTTTGGGCTGGCAGCAGAAATACAGGTAGTTTTAATGTTTTGCTGTCTCAGGAGACACTTCTTAAAGAGCACATGAGCCAGAAGAGTTAATTACAATAAAGGTGTAACCTAGGTGACATAAGAAAAAATTTTCTTTGGGAGTTTTTAAAACTTGCTTCTCACTCATGCTGCCAGCCACCTCTACTGCCCCTTTCTGCACAATATTTTTGAGCTTTTTCAATATTCTTATCATAACTTTACAATAGAAGACAGAGTCATGAGGAAAATGAATTTTGATCCATACCTACAAACTTCAAGCAGAGGAAGTGTAAATATGAAAAAGATCTCCTTCAAGAGAAACACCTTTCAAATAAATACAGGAAAAAAAACACTGACTTCTCAACTCAGTGCCATGTTAGTGGTTATTCACTAAATTTAGATCACACTGGAATGACCTAATAATTATTAAAAGACTTCAAGTGATTTTCTTGTGCTTGGAGCCCATATGAGTAAGATAATTTCTAATTTCTAAGTGACATGTAAGAAACTAGCTCAAACTATGTCAGTAAAGCTCAGTCTAGAGTAATACCAAATGTTTGTGTTCACAGCAGATCTTGTGCCATCAGAGTTAAGTTAATTTTGTAGTGCTTCTCTCTGTAATTTATTTCATTCTCTATACTAAGAAAAGAGCTGAAAGAACTAAGTCTGAATGAAATTCAGCCTCAAAACACACCATTATAACACTGCAGTTGTAAAGATTGCAGGAAGACCCCTAAAAGGAAGAGAAATAACTTAATTGTGCCAGTCTGATGGGTTGTTAATGGTTTTCATTTATACAGAATACAGGGGTTTTGCTTAATAGGTGAGAAATACAAAGCACAAGATTAAGAATGGAGTATAAGGAAAAGTTTTAATTTTATGAATAATCTTAGCGTACATAATTATTGATAAGGTAATTCACCCAGAAACAATCAGGCATCTCCTCTACACATGACTCACAGGGCTAGTTATCAGAATCAAATATTTAGCTGGATTCAGAGTATAGGCTCTTTGCAAAAGAACCTTTATACTGCAGGGACAAGACATCAAGTTTGCTGACCCCACAACTTAATAAATCTTTATATAGCCAAAAGCAACAAGATATATATCCTCATGCTATGGAGAGCCTGAGGGTCTGGGAAGCTCTGTGTATAGTTCACAGGGTGGATGTGGCACCCTGCTCCAGACGTCTCACTAGTCACCTACAGAAGAACCAGGTCTGGGTTTGGCAGGTGCTTTGATTCAGGGATGAATGCTGACACTGGTTCTGGCAGCCCAGACAGATATGTTAATAGTTCCAGTATCACACAGACCCACCATCACGCCTTGTGTGCCATAGTCTTCAAATGGAAGACACACTTGAAGACCTTGCCAGCCTTTGCAGATGAAAGGCATCACTCCAATCCACTACTAGCACCACAACAGCAACATCATTATCCATTACCAGTATAGCTTTACATAGCTGGGCTTTGTATTGTTGACAACAGCAAATATTAAAGGTGCTGCTATCATTAAATATATATGAGCTTTCAGTCTGTCAAGTAAATATTACAAGAGGGGGCAGTGGCAATTACAGAAGGTAATTACAAGTGGAGACAAAACAGTTTATCACAGCAGAAGATGAATTGTAAGAAAGGATGAAGGGCCTTTGTTCTGTCTGGGCAATTCATACAGATTAAGCAATAACTTTAAAATAATTAACATAGTAGAATGTAATTATTTCTAAAAAAGATTTTAAGCGGTGTTTAATTTGTTTAAATGAACTATCCCATTAAGACCCAAATTCATCATTTTGATTTGGAAGGGAAGTTTTAATAAACTCAACATTTAGCACAGCTTTAATAATTGTATTACAGGTTT
This sequence comes from Sitta europaea, assembly GCA_013400255.1. Lineage (NCBI taxonomy): Eukaryota > Metazoa > Chordata > Aves > Passeriformes > Sittidae > Sitta > Sitta europaea. The sequence continues at coordinate 215,810 of VXBS01001513.1, forward strand.
ATAGATGAATGTCTGAGGTAGAACAGATCCAAGTACAATGAACTCGTTAGTAGGACTGGCCATGATTTCTCAGAATGCTTATAATCCGAGACACAGAGAATAATTTTGATTGAAGTATTTTGTTATGTTTTTAACTATTTCCAACAACAGATAAATATACATTTACACTAAGACATGGGCTTCTAACACAGATTCAAAAAGTCATATGAAGTGCTTTGGTACTACAATGGCTATTACAAAATATCCTAAAAAAAAGAGGTATTACTGAAACAGCATTTTCTAGACAGTCACTGTGGTGAAAATATCTTTTAGGAATGCCCTTTTAAGTTCAGGATCTTTTGAACTAAGTTTCCTACTACTGCAGGCACCAGTCAGACAGTGTTTTTCACCAGCTGATCAAACCCCTCCAGTGCTGTTGAAAAGAGGCTCCTGCATCTCATTTGTTTGGAGGCGAGTAGCCCTCTCCTTGTGTTTTACCCATTATTACTCACAGCCAGTTTGTGCTGGTTGTGCAAAGGCTAGCATAGCCTTGACCTGCAAGAGCACGTGAACTGAATAAAGGGTATCTCAGTCAGACTTCTTGCCTCTGCAATAATTACAAAACATGCAGGATGCCAGGACCAAATGAACTAAGTAAAATACACTGTGAAAACCAGAACAATTAAAACCTGTATATCTCAGTACTGGAGAAGGAAAAAAGGATTTAAGTAGCACTTCATTGTGTATCCACAAGCAACGGGTGCCAAAATATATGGGAGATGATAACTTGTTTTCTGACTGTCATTGATTCTCGGGTAGTTTATGCTTTAAATAGATTTTCATTCGATCTAATAAGGCTTACTGGAAGACTGTGTTTCAGAGATTTGAGATCTGTATTATAAGCAAATAATGGAGAAGCACAAAAATGAGATCTTTTTAAAAAATGAAAAGACTTTGTGTCCTTTTCAAGTTTGGTTTTAATCTCCTGGAGGACTACATGAGACCCCCAGTAGGAGGCAGAAGAAGCCAGGATAAAATCTGCCAGAAAAAAAAGGCCTACTAGACCTCCTCCAATCATTTTTAGCTTTCTCTGTGCCCTGGACACTGTCCGTCTGCCCTTCTCTTCTTTTGGAACTGGTACATGCATTATTCCAGACACAGTAGGGATGGGGAGTTAAAACGTAAGAGGAAAAACATCCCATCTCTTTTGGCACCATTAATTTCTGTTGGCTGAAATCCCCACCTGCAGACCTCAGCAGGTGGGGAGACCTGCAGCAGAAGGGAGGAGTCCCACACAGCCACTGCTCTAGCTGAGCAGGACCATGGTAAAACCAAATTATCTCAGCACTTGGGAAACTGAAGTCTCACTCTCGGACAAGCAAGTTTTTCGGACAGATGACCAGAGAGCTAATGACTGTACAGCTACTGAGCAGATTCTAGGAAACTTAAGTGTCTTCAGAAAAATTCCAGGGATCCCAAAGGTCTTTCTGTCTTCTATGAAGAAATTGCACATAGGCATTTAGAATCTTATTTTTTTAATAGTGAACGTTTACTATAAATATTGATAGGGTTGGCTAAAGTGTGGATGACAGTATCTTGAACAATTTCCAATACAGTGAGCAGCACCTCCTGTGCTGTGCTTGTCCTCTGCCATGATCATGAGCTAAAAGTCAGTCAATGAACACATCAGAGTTTTGCATTGCTCTAAATTATTTCTGACCAGTGTATGCAAAGCGTCTTTCAGGACCTGCTACTTCTCTGTTTGTGTGTGGTCCATACAGACAGCAGCTTGCTGATTTTGGGTGTCAAATCCAAAACTTCCCTGTGTCTTCAATAACCTGTTCTGGAAGTGAACAATAGCAGTTTCTGCCTTCAGACAAAGGTCTAAGTAGCATACACAGGTGTATAAAGGCCTTAGTTCTCTATGATGGCACATAGTCCAAGCCTGAATGTAGTGTTTAAGGCATGATTCCATGAGACAGGGTGAGCTGAGCTTAATTTCATCAAAAGGGAGAAAGATCCTTTTTTGCCTTACATGTTCCGGTCCAAAGCAAGAGATGAGAAGAGGCAAACTTCAGCCTGGAGACTCCTTGGTAGGAAAGCACAGTAAGCTGTACAAAAATTCCTTAAAAGTCCTAGCTCCTTCTCTGCTCCCAGGTGAGTACTTCCATCCTTTACCTTGTACCAACTCTGCCAGTGAGCAGTTCCTCTCTGCAGCTCACAATTAACTCAGAAGAAACAGTTCCATCAAAATATATTAGCAGCTTTCAGAGAAAGCAGTAAGTTTATAACAGGATTTCTGGATTTAACATGGACCAGCACAAATGGGCTGCTCAGATGAGAGTGAAAAGAGAAATCGAACAGAGACAGAGGGAGATTTCCTAGCATAGGTTAGAATCATAGACTATCCAGAGTTGGAAGGAGCCCACAAGGGCCATCAAAGTCAAACTCCTGGCTCTGTAGAGAACAACCCCAAGAATCACAGCATGTGATTTACCTCATCAGTGAAAATAATTTTTTATGTTCAGTTTACCAGGATATGAAAACATTTTAAAATAAGGGAGGAGGAGCAGGGCCGTTTGCCGGGGGAGGGTCAGGGGAGAGGGGGGTGGGCCATCAGGGGTGAGAGTTGGGAAAGAATGTCATAGTTAATTTGTTTTAAGTAATAAATACTTGAGACGTTCTTGAAAGATGGGACATTCAGTTTCTCCTCGGGAGTCATGTTGATTCACTATCTATCTCAGGATCATTTAACACTCCATGTCCACATCATCCCCTAGGATTTAAATGTATTTACAACTACACAAGGGGAAAATTCACAGTACATTTACTGACACAGGCTGTTTTGCTTCGATTTATACCTCAACAATTGCAAATGCAGACATGGGTAAAAGAAGAAACAGTTTTGCAGAATCTGTAAGTTACTGCTCATGTTTGATACATTCAGGGTACCCTTTTTCCAGAAGAATACAGAAAACATGCAGAGAAAAACATAGTTTGATAAATTCCAGTTTACACAGCTGGGAACTTAACATATGTAGTTCCAGCAACCTCAGCACGAACCCTTCCTATGTTGTCTAACCAGTCTGATGCAAAATAGAAATAGGTCATGACAGATTCAATACATAAAACCCTGCTGTTGGCCTGCTGGCCGGTCCTTTTACCAACATATTCACATGAAGATCTTAACTGTGTACTGTCATCATATTGAAGATGAGATAGGTGGTGGAGTTTCTGATCCAGTTTTTTGATTCAACATTTTGTCATTACATATTTGGCTAATTCTATTCCCAAGGCTGATTTCAGTGGAATTGGTGAATGGCATAAACTGACAACAACAGAAGTCGTGGTTCCCACTTCTTTTCCAAATCCCTTTCCCACTTCTCCTGTTTTTGACAGAGAAACACCCAATCTGCTATCAAATGAGCCAATTCAAGTCACAGACCAAAGAAAGAAAAAACACTTTGTTTTGTTATTCAATGTGCTGAATAATTCCCATCTGAAGAGATGAGAAGGTGATCAGCCAATGACAAGGAACAGCTCACTGGATGGGTGCAGCTCATGTATTCCGTATTAAATGGCATGACCTCCCCTCCCTAATCCAGAAAGCCCTGCATCACAACAATAGTGATGAATACCAAGGGAATTTTAAAAAAACTCTTTCTCAGACACCAGGAACCTCCTGTATCTTCAGCATGATAGGAATAAAGTCATAACCAATTCACTGGCTTCACTGTTGTAGCATAGCCTCTTCCAGTTCTGGCTCAACAGTGAAATGATGCAAACTGCTTGTAAAATTGTATGAGCATATCCGATCAAAAATTTTCACTGCTGCTTGAAATCACAGCTCAAACTGGGAAAAGGGGTTTATTCAAATGTAAATCTGCCTGAAGGGTTATAACTTGCAACCCTACATAAACCTGTTCATAAATACATATATATGTGTGCGTGCGTGTGTGCGTGTGCGTGTGTGCGTGTGCGTGTGTGTGTGTGTGCGTGTGTGTGTGTGTGCGTGTGCGTGTGTGTGTGCGTGTGTGTGTGTGTGCGTGTGTGTGTGTGTGTGTGCGTGTGTGTGAAAGAAAATTAATCCGTTTTTGATCAAGCCTGGAAAGGCTGGCACAGCTGGAAAACTCAGGACATTTGTGTGGAGAAGCTGATAACTGCTATCACTGGCTCCTCATTGACTCTTCATTGGCAGCTACACACTTCTTGCTGTTCTGCAAGTCTCAGTTTAAAATCGCCTGCAACAGTGCCAGCTCAATTTAACACCAAGAAGCTGAAGCTAGTGAAAAAGAAAATATTGAAAAAACTATGCAAGCGTTGCAAGGCAGTCCATTACTTTAAGATAGTTCTTAGTACAGTTTGGAAGAGAGGTTGCTCCTTCATTTTCACAGATTTCTCTTTTTGCTGTATATGCATATATGTATTTTACATCTCTCTCTCTCTGTGTATGTGTGTGTGTGCGCGCGCACACACAATTATAATAAGCATGTGTCCAAGGAATGTTGGTATCTCAGAGTTAAATTTTAGTTAACAACTACTTATATGTGGCCTTAAAAGTTCCATTTCCCCAAGTTGCCTAGCAAATCATTAACTTTTTCTCACAGCTTTGCACATGAGAAAAAGATGCTTTTTTTTTTTTTTTCCCAAGGACTGCAGTACTGCCATTCTGTTGTGCACTCAGTAAACTGCACAAGTCCTGTGAAATCCATCCCAAGTAGCTGCAGATGATGGTGTATTCAAAGCACAAGCACTGGTTACCCAAGAGGCCACCACTAATTTCAACAGTAGTGGAATTGACTGCTTATTAGACCCCATTTGAAATTTTCTTTCATATAATAGAAGCATGGCTTCTAGTCCTTTGTTCTCTGTTGCCTTGACCTTGTGTTTTGACCTTGTATTGCAAAACGAGTGCATAAATCCATATTGTCAAACTATTTCTCCCAGAGGGCTGGGCCCTTTGACACGGCAATTTATGTGTAATTTACAATGCCCACAAAGCTTCGATTACTTGTGTTAGGCTTAAAGAGCCTTGGCCACCTGCCTGACATTCACCTGATGATTTGTTCAAATTTAAACTTTACAGGTGCAAATTTCCTGGAGGCAAGCATCATCTGCATACAAGGCAAGGTTAACATACAAGGCATTCTATTTTGTATTGTCTTGGCAGATCCTTAAGCCTGCCAAAAGATTCTGTGATTTCAAGAAGCTTTGACAGGACTAAAGACTTGTTCGTTACAGCTTTCAGTTCCATGCCCAAGTAATGACCAGAGCTGTTTGGAAAGGAAAGAATTGGATTAAAGTTGCCTGCTTGCTGCTGCATGACTCAACGCTATTAGACATCCTAGACTTAATACAATTAGGATTCTTTCTAATACGAGAAATCGTTCAACTCATTGCTGCAGTTTTCAGTTTTTAATTAGATATTTCCTTGAATGTGTTAAAGAAACGGTTTTTTCATTGACAAAAAACTTTCTGCAGCACACCTGCTGGCTTTCCAAAATGTTCCTGGGGCAATTATGTCTGTGTAGGTTAAAAAATCTTTATCCCACGAATATCAATGAAAATACATCTGCCTCTGACACCTGCTGCAAGATGTGTGCAGTACTGGGGCAGTATGTGCCAGAAACACTGGCAACCTGTATCTGCTGTGACATATGTTCACTCAGGTGAACTGTAGTGGAAATATCCATACTGGGAGTGGGAAGTAGACAGGTGATAATTGCCTTTCAATTGCTTATTGACTAACTTGCTAGGCAGGAAAGCAGAGGTAGCAGCATTTAAACCTTACAGGACACAACTTGGAAAGCTGCTTCAAGTTCTCCTAGGGAGTAGTTCTTGAAAACAGACCTTGGTAAGCAACGGCTAGAGGGACTCGACAACAGAATGCGCTGTTATTTCTTCCTTGCTTTTGAAAGTATACAGCACGATGAAGAGTAAAGAGCCTCCCTACTAGGCTAGAAAAGGTCAAGATCCTCTTTACAGCTCTGTTAGTGCTCTTGACTTATTTTTTTAGCAACTGAAGGGGAATGATTTCTCTGCTTTTCTAGTGGATTAAACTTTGTTTTACGTGAACTTTTGCTCAATTTTTTGTCGTACATACAACTTTTGAGGAATTTATCCACCTTTCTCACCTATGCTGCATCTTAGACTTGTCCTTCTTGCCTCTGCTGAACCCTTTTTTGTGTCATGGATATATTTGTGTTCTGCTTCTGTTCTCTGACACAATGAAGCTGGGAATGGTGTTTGGTAAGGGCTTTTCTGCTCAGTGTGCAAGGGAAAATTTGACAATATTTTCCCCGTTTTTCTCTTATAGTGTATTTTTCAGTTTTTAAAATTAAGAGCACAGCAGAAGGCATCCAAAGAAATGGACAGTTTCACTGGGATGCAAATTTTGGATTCTCCCTAGATTATAAATGGAACAAATATATTTTCTAAGATATAACCTAGCTACCTCTCCTTGACCTCAGAGACAGTAAATTCCCGCACCACCCTATAATTAAAGATTATGCACTGGAGCAACTTTCTGCCATAGGAATAATGGCAACTTGTCTGAATAATTCACACTAATTGCCTTAGTGACTTTTGTCTCTACTTTCTTTTGCTAATTGTGAACAGATTTCTTTACTCTTCAACTAGTTGATAATAACCTGAGCTCTCCATCTGTATCTAATTTCTAGACTTTTATTTGATCTTCATAATACTCTGCAAGTTTCTAGTCCTTAATTTAGATTATTTGTTTTATTTTAAGATTAGTGTAACAAAATACCTCAGGTTTTCTGGGATCATATTGTAGGAAAGTGTTTTTGCAGATAGTGAGCTTTCTCACTTTAAAAAACTTAAAAGAAAGGAGAACTACTAATTATGACAAATGTGTAACCTTGCTGTGTATCCAACAACCTCTGCTTGAAATTATTAAAAGTTTTGCATGCTGGAAGCCAGTTAGAGCTTGCTGTTTTCAAAGAACCTATTTTCCAACCACTTGAAGAGATTTTTTTTTTAAGGGAAAAGTCATTTGGGAAATGAAATATACATGCTCTGCCTGAAAAAGATAATTTTTGTACCAGAATATACTTTGTCTTGATAAGCAAAAGCCACTAACAGTTGAGGGAAACAGCCTTTTGCAATCATATTTTAAAACTTTGGTGATACCCAAAATTTCTTCACTTAAAATAATTTTTTTAATGTGCACTCTCACTTGAAAAATATTCAAGTTTTCTCTGTATCCTTGCCAATTCATTGCTGGCCATAAATTCATACAGCTCCCTGACTATAGCAGAGTGGTGAATTTTTCCTAAACATAGTGTTACAGAACCACTTCATCCTGTCACCCTGATTTCAATCTGCATTAAGCAGTAACATGAGGAAAATACAATACTGAAAGACAGCCCTCTTTCTGTTTCTGCTAAAAGAATATCAAGCAATTACAAAGCTACAAAAAAGGGAAGGCAAGACATCAAGTGGTTACCTTATTGTCCTGCCCTGTGGCCGAGGACAGAATAAAAAAATATCCAAAAGAAATCTAATCCTCATACAACAGATATTTCCAATATTTATCTTTTTAAAAATATTTTTCCTATATTTTTTCAATAAAGTTGAGATTCACTATTTATTACCATAATATTATAATTATACCCATAATAATATTTATAACAGATGCTCAAACACAAACATATGTGTGAAGGCAGGATTTAGGAGAGGAGCACTGTTTTTAACAGAACTTTACAAGAAAGTTGTTAAAGTTGCTAAATTTTGCTGCAAAAATGAAGAACTTGTACTTTGGGGAGTTGGTTTGGTTTGTGTTTTCAGGGAGGTTTAATGTCTTAACACTTCTGTGGCTGGTACTGTGACTGATAAACAAAGGCACAGTGAAAACGAATAAACATGAAAAACATAATGGAAATTTTCGAAAGTATTCTACTGGTTTACCTATAGGATTATTTTAAAATAAACACATTGTTTTCTCTGTGCTTAGTAGAGACTGTGATGCTGTTATCCATTGTAAAAAGGAATTGTTTCCTTTCCTTTTTGTAGGAAAATTGTTTCCTTTCCTTTCCTCTGCACAGCATGTATTTCAAGATGACTGTGGTAAGTAAATTAGCTTTGGGGACTGAGAAAGCAGATATATAGTGTGCATTTTCTCACTAAGCAGGATCCTAAGCTGCTAGATTGCAGAAGGCTGCTGACATCAACATTACAACTAGGATATCAAACATGCCAAAAAAGCATCTTGGAGAAACCTCATACTACAAGACAACTGTCTAATTAATTGGTGGGCCGAAATGCTAAGTCAAAGGTGTGTGTCGCTAAAACAATGAAAAAGGGAAAATCTAGGTTTATAAAACTATTATTTTAGAAAGCTACATAGAAACCGAAAAATCTGATTTCTGCCTACTAGGTAAGAAATAAACTGCTGCTCTAGCTTTTCTAGCTTCCACTATCTTCTCTCCTCTGAATGCAACTGTTAACAGCTATTCACAGCTCCTTTCAAATTTCCTGTGCTCCTGAGTGCCCGCCGCCAGAAATGCATTCCATTGGTTCAAAAAGGTTTTTGAATAGAAGGGGAAAATGTGCATGTTCACTGCAGAAAGAATTCCTCCGTTTGATTTCAGCTTCTCAAGTAAAGTAAGGATGAAGAGGACATTCTCAAAATACTTTCCCAGTGTCTTACCAACAGAAAACATCTGTGGTTATTTTTACACTACTTGTACTCTGCTTTCCAGAATGGAAGCAGAACAGAAATTTTCCAGTTTTCTTTGGGCTTGTAAGTGTGATTGCAGGGTTGGGTTTTCTTCTTTTAATAGAAAATGTTAGTAGTACCTAACCAGCAATATTGGCTTTTTTCCAGAAGTTTTAACAGTCCTGAGAAATTAAGTGAGAAATTTGTTCTAAAGCTGTGTTTTTCTGTACCTGCAGGAATCTGCCTCTACCACCGTGGAAGGTATAACAGAAAAATCAAGCTGATTGTCAGTATACTTCAAGTCTCTATCCAGGGAACTTCACACACTTTTGTGAGGAGGAAAAAAAAGAGAAGGGGGATGGGGAGATTGACAAATAGAGATTTTTACACAGGATGTCATTTTTTACAGTGTGTAGAGAACATAGTTCCCTTAAATATCTACTGTTTTTTTCATGGACATCTGAAAAACCTGTTAGTATCTCTCTAATTCTCCAAATTATCTTCCTTGAAAGGAATGGAATTTCCTAAGCAGAATTTTTTCCTCACAAGAACTGAAGTATATGCTCTAGAGGAAAGAATCTAGGCTTTATAATACATTGGTTTCCATGACTGATACAAAAGTTAAAATGGCAAATTAAATAATGCAGTACCCGCTTTCATAGTTCAAACTACTTGTTAAACCTTCGTTTTCCTGGGCAACTAGATTACTTCTCATATAAGTCTTCATCAGATAACTGAGGCGACTATTTCTGACACCTTGACATTTTTGTTTCTCTCGTATCATCAAGAAATTTAATTTGAATGCCATGCTTACTTTAGACTTTTATGTTTATACATATATCCTTCTATGGTCAGAAACGGCTCCTGCCGTCCATGTGCCAGTTCGGTGAAGATTTACAAAGCTAATTGTGTAACCTGTTATTTTAGTTATCTCAAAGTCTGTACTTCAATCATGGTAAAATAAACAAAGCTCATAACATTGTCCCAGTGCATCCCTTAAATCATTTACCTCTTATTAGAAGCTTATACTTTAAAGAAAAATTAAAAAAAAAAAAAAAAAAAAAAAAAAGCTTTTTTGGAGCTTTAAGTTTCCCCTGTTACTCCTTGAATTGTTTCTAGTTTTAAAACTTCACATTTGCCCAAAGTTGATACCTACTTTGTGTTTTCAGGATGTCTTTGTACCTTAAGAACACTTTCTCTGTAAAAGTATTTTTACAGCATAACACTTGCTGTACATTTTGCTGAGTGGCAGATTTTTAAACAAAGTTGATTTAGATCTCAGTAAGGCTATTCCCTGATTTGTATAGCCCTAGTGAACCAGAAGAATTTTTCATGTGTGTACACATGCAATCTTCTCTAAGAATGGCTATAATGGGCAATAGCTTGTGCTCACAACTGCTAATAGGCTGTGGTTTTCCATGAAAAACAAACTTCCTCCTGCTGCAGGGCTGTAGAATGGTTAGCCTTTGTTTTAAGCAAAGCAGTGGCAAAATATAGCTACAATGACCTATTATGGAAAGCCTCTGATCCCCAGCTTTCAGTACGGTCCCAAACTGCTGACCTGAAGGGATTCCTTGAAAATTAACAACTACAAGTTTTACAAACCTGATTTACAATAACATCTCATTTGCTTGCAGACAACATCAAGATCTCACAAAGATGGGTCCAATACAAAGAGAGGGAGAAATAGATCCTACTCTTGTGAAGATGACAACTTTTATTGGGCTATACAGATAAATTAAGAATTAATTAAAATTCACTACTGCTTTAAAGGTGTAAAACCTGAATCCAAAGACCGCAGAGCTCTGAATCAAAATATAGTCTTGGAGAAAGCAGAGCTTGATTGTCTGAAGTCCAGAATGGTGGCTCTGCCCTAGGGTAGTGGCTGTCAAATTGAGAGTTTGATGAAAATTTAATTGCTCAAGCAAGTTTGCACTTAATGTCCTTAGTGAACGTTTTGAAAGTACAGATTTGTAATCCAGAAAAAAATAGTTTATTGCTAACAGAGTGCTCCCAAGAGCTGCAGTTAGCCTGTGAGGAGATGTCACTGGGGAGAAATGCGTAATATCTTCTAATAATTCTGTGTTATCTTGGCATTAGCCCCTTCAGAATTATAGTTAGTACATGACTGTCTTTAAAGGATTACCATGTGTCAACTGGACACATTCACTTGCAGAACAGTTTGACCCTTATTTCTGTTGCTTTCATAAAAAGTATCAAAAATTTAACCTGGTTTTGAGTTTCTTGTCTTCCCTCCCTCCCAGTTTCCTTTCTCGTTTTTAATCTCATTACTACCTTAGATACCATCTAAATAGGTTAATAGACTGCTGCTGTGGAGCACTGAAAATCCATCTAGGCAATCAGTCGTCTGTTTAAAGCAGTCAAGTGAAGCTTTAAAGTAAAGATGGGGCCTGAATCAAAATGTTAGGTCGAAGCACCTTTACCCAGTGGGACAAACTGCATACAGGGTCATGGTTTGTGCCTCTTTTCTGAGCTGTTCAATTATCTTGCCTCACATGCAACCAGCAATGGGAGTTTTTAATTTTCTTTTCAACTGTTTTGAACAGAAAAAAAGCCCCAAATATTCAAGTAAAGGTATATTAAGCAGAAATAATCACTGCTGATTAATTAATGTCCGATGTAATCTTTTCAGTAGGTGAACTGAAAGGTCCAACGATCTATGATTCTTCACATGGATAACTAGGTCCAGATTCTCCTTGGTGATTTGGTGTTGGTGTTCTTCCAGTTCAGGAGAAAAAGTAAAACATGCCCATGCCTTTGGGTGATCCTACAATTATGTTAAAGAACACAGCAAGCCCAAAATTTGAAAACAAAAGGGGCTTTGCTCCCCCTGTTGCCCTGAGAGAGACCTTTTTTGTGATGAACATCCCTGAAAAAGGAGCAGACAGACTGACGCCAAGGCATTCGATTATTACTGTAGGTTTAGATTTGGCTTCCAAATGTCCAATATTAGCAGGTGGAAAAGGAAAATAGCAACACTGTTGTTCCAAGCAGCTTACACTACTGAATATTGAGGTATGTGAGAGCCTTGTCTGAAATGACTTGATAATTAACAGCACCTGTAATATAAACTGAATCAAAGAAGCTTCCTCTGACAAGGTAAGCCTCTCTGGCGATTTCTTACAGACGTGTAGCTTTAGCAGGAGATTCTGAGTACAACGTACTTCAGAAATGTCTTCATTACATCGTGATAAAGTAGAGGAAAACCTGGAGAAGCACAAACACTTCACACCAAATCTACTCCTTTGTGAAGGGTCAAAAAACAGTACAAAAGAGGTTAAAAGCCAAAGTTCTGGCCAAACCCGAACCATTCTCTTTGTATTTCTCCAAAAAGTATCACAGAGACCCACAAGATAAACACCTAGAACCAGCAAGACATACAGCACCACCACCACTGTGAGTATGAATAAGTGATTGCAAGGACCCCCAACACTAATACAAAGGTGATCTTAGAGGGATTTTGGTAGCACAGGTCTCACTGAAGAAATTCTTTCATACATTTCTCTTTCTGACCTGTGAGTTTTGCTGCCTGACAAAACTACGTTCAGCAGTATCTATCAACTTTTTCACTGCAACTGGAGCCATGACATGAATTCTCTATTGCTTTGTCTCCCTCTGAGATAGTAAAAATACAAGTAGGGATTTTGACGAATCTTAAAGGTGAAAAATTTTGCTGGTGTGATTACACCTATGGTAGTTTTTTCAACATTTCTACCGAAAATATCTGTATCAGGAGAACTTTTATGGAAGGCAGGCAGGCAAACAGTACTTTACAGAACTTTGAATGTTTTGATTATCCTCTATTTATTTGAGTGACTTTTTTTTGCTAACAAAACTCAGGAGTAGCATCTTTAATACTGAATCTATGTCTATCTTGTTGCTTATAAATGCTGTTTTCAATCCCATTCAAGATGGATCTATATCCTTTTGACAAAGCCAGAGGTAATATGTATTTGTCAAAGAGGGATCGGGAGGAATTCTGATCCTCTTTAGTGTCTTGTGAGTATATGCTCTAGTTTGCAGGGGAAATTCCTGCTGTGCACAGCAGGAGCTGGTGCCAGGCTGCAAGCTCACAGGATATTTTGTGACAAAGTCTGTTTTTTTCCCATTTGTTTAAAATTAACCCATTCTCTGCAAAATCATGGCAACTGGCTTCTTAATTTTGTATTTTCAATTGTAGCTGGATAATACACTGATGTAACAATATGTTATCTTTCTTTCCACTGGGTATTACTTTTTTATTTGGTCGTGTTTTTGTCTGAGTTGTTGGGGATATTTTTATTTTTGGATCTTGGGGGTTTTGTTGATGAATGGCACTTTTCCCAAAATCAACCTACAGATAATACATCCATATCATAAGTTGTTTGTCCCTTTGAAATAACTGAGTGATTATCTTGAGCTGTTGATGCTGGTGTAAAGCCTTAACATAAACTGTTTGCTTGACCTTTTTAGAACTGAAAATATTAAACTTTTTTCTTTTTAGCTCATAGCAGTGTATTTATTTTGCAAGAGGAAAGTTTCCCCTCTCATTCACCCTTTGTTACAGAATGAGAAAAAATTACATATGCTGAGATTTTGCAAGTTATATCACTCTAAATACCTCTTTATGGATTGGTTCAGTCTTTCCAAAAAATGGATCCTTCTAATGAAAGTCATTTGAATTTATTGTTCTGTTTTGAGAGAAGTGCCATATTACCTACATAGTTAATATTTATGTGTTACCTAATCTGGTAGACTAAATCTGTACCAATAACTTAAAGTTACTGCAGTAAAAAAGTGTTTATAATTATTCCCGAACAATTTCATAGTTTGAATATCTTAACTGCACTGTAAGTGCAAAAGCACATAAGGATTTATGTAAAGTCATCACACCCTTCACCAAAATTATTGCGACAAGAAAATACTTTATATATTTGTTTGGTCTGTTAAATTATCTTGCTGAGATATCTCATATATTTCTTCTCTGTAGATAGGTTTTCTCAAGGACTGCAGACCTCTACTGGGTAGTTATCTATACAAAGGAATTAGGATTCACCAGGTATTATTCTGTGCAGTGGTAATCCCAGTGTGAAGATGCTACAACCCTCTCATTGAGGCTCGGTACAAGCCAAATTTTTGGTTTGTTTTTTTTTCCTAAGGTGATTCACACAGCTTAGGCCTGGGGGAAGGTGGATGCACCTACTGTCTGCCTCAACAGCAAAACTACAGAATTAAAGAGAATTTTATGTTGTTTTACTAGGCCCACAGTGCCAGAATTCAATTCAGAAAGAACATTCCAGATTTACAGTAATACTTGATCTGTTCTTAAACTTTGTAAAAATGTTGTATAAAGCCATATTAAAGTCTTGTTGCAGAATTTTATTTCATTCTGGCCACTGATGAAGTTTGAAAGTTTGAATAGGGACAGATTGAGGGCCAAAGTGCCCTTTTTAATGAATGAAAAATCCACTCTTAAATATCTTCTTCTACTGGTATTGTTTTGTCAGTATGTCTCAGCCAGTATCTTCAGGAGTGAAATTCATTCTATATTTCCATCCATTTTTGTTATTAGAATAAAAATATTTGTGTAACAGCTGGGTGTCATAAGGTACATGGATAACCGAAGAGTCATTACTCATATTTCCCTCTCCTTGAAACCAAATCACTTCTTCAGAAGTTAGTCAAATGAGCTGAGACCATGACAGACTTTAGTTGAAAAGGGCTAGCCTCTCCAGCTGAAGACAGACTTCTCTCTACAAAGATTACCTATAATGAAACTACAGATAAATCCATCCTGGGTGTTAGATAATTGTGAAAAACTGAACAGGTGTAAAGAAAAGCTATAAATCAAAATGTAGGGTTCCTGTTCTTGACTTCCTTGTCGTTATTTGTAGGCAAACATTGCCTAGATCAGTGTTAAAATTGTGTTGTCCCTCTCTTTCTAGTACATTGGTGTGTATAGCTAACAAAAATACACAGTATTCTTTAGGGAATCAAGTCATCATACCTCTTCAGCTGATTACATTTAAATAATTTTATGATTCTGATATCTATCTTTATACAAACAGCTGCTCATCTAGAAATGAAAAATCTGTTTCTTAGCAGAGCAACCCACGTTCATCTCTTTCCCGTGCTGAGGGTTCTAAGCATCACGCTAGAGGTTATCAGTAGGGGCATCCTTACTGCAGCTGCTGAAGCTGTGCCAGCAAAGAAGCTCACTGGATGAGCAAAATATTACGGAGCTATGCTTTTTATTTACTCTGATGCTAAGTGCGCTCATTTTCAAAGGAGAGGTCTGGACTGCATTTGTCTGTATCCATTTACAGATTTTCTAATTTACATAGAGACAGTTGTGATGAAAATACATACAGCTGTCATCGCACAAGGACTACATGCTAATCCTTCCAGTTCTTTGTACCTCACAGGGCTTTTTGATACATAGGAACATAGCTTCAAAGGATTGGTTACAGGTATAATCCACTCTGCTATGAGTTTATTTAGGTGTTAAGGTGATTCTCACCAGATGTAGGAGACATGAGTTTAAATTGCCTTGGGCTGCAATATATGTCTCCAGCCACCTGCCATCCAAAATTCTGGTGTAACTCTTTTCAATAAAATATCATGAAAAAGGAGCACAAAAGTCCCACAGATTATGTATTTTGAAGTCAGCAGCTGATGAGACACTAGCAGAGCCAAGCTACGAAAGCACTCTGAACACTCAAGCTGTGTCACTTAAAAGAGCAAATTAAATGA
Source organism: Sitta europaea (assembly GCA_013400255.1). NCBI lineage: Eukaryota > Metazoa > Chordata > Aves > Passeriformes > Sittidae > Sitta > Sitta europaea. The sequence continues at coordinate 231,222 of VXBS01001513.1, forward strand.
GGAGTACTAGAAGCCCCTCATCACCCTCTACTATTTAAAACACAGTTATCTGCCCTTTGGTCTCACAGTTGGTTAATGTCTCATCCTATTCCTATAAAAATAAAAGGAACCCAATCACGGCCAGAAAGAAATTCACTGTTCTGAGGCTTTAAATAGTGTTACTACAGTTGCTGCTTCTTCTACCCTGGCATATCCCAGACCCAGTGATTTCATTTTCATCATTAGCACAGAATTTTATTTATACAAGTATTTAACAAAAATCCATTCAGATATTTTATGCACCAAGGAAATCTTAAACATGTCACTTGCCAGGGCAGGAGCTCCAGCTCTGGCAGGAGATACCTTGTAGCCCCGACCAGCGAGCTGCTGGGGGGTTATTGACTAAGAGACACATTTAAGAAGAACCTTTGTCTTTGAAGGGATAAACTGATGTTACAATCATTCGACTTTTTGTTGAATACTTATTAGTTACCCCAGCTGCAGAAGTAGCATTGACAGGATTCCAAGAAATATGGAAATCCTGGATACCACATCCTCAAATCCATTTTCTTTTATCTGTGTTTGATGTAAAGAATTTCTATTCCCTGTACTTTCCACTCCTCACACAGATTGATCAGCATGTCCCACACATTTTATGACCACTGTGGTTATATTTTGGGCAGTAATTTCACACACCAAGATGTCAGAGTCCTAAAATCAATGAAATAAGTATTCACATGGTAGCTCTTTCACAGTAATTGAACAGATACTTGTTCTGATTATGTAGTGAATATGAAGTCCACTGCCCTCCAATAAAAAAAAAAAAAGGAGACATTTTCAATTCCATAAGGTAATATTTTCATGTGACCCTGCCTGTGCCTCACAAAATATGCTAGGATATCCAAGACAATGTGCATCTTATATCTATTTAATTTGAACTTATTTAGGGAAAAAAAAGAGACTATTAATCAACTTTGAAGGTTTTGGCATTCCCACTTTCAGGGAAACCATTGCTTAGAGCAAAATGCTTAATAAGACATTGCCTGTATTGCATGGGTGGAGAACAAGATCACCTCCTGAATTCAGATTTTAAACTTGAGTGTGAAGATTAGTATTATAAAAGACAAATTCTGTGGATAAAGTTTGGCAGTACAGACCACGCTCAAAATATCCTTGGACATATCCAAGTAATCTATGTACTGTGAAAGTAAAATTGCATGACTGTACTCAAACTTAACCTTTTCAAATTTCTAAGAACATATTTAAATTTTCTACCTACCCATCTCCTTATTATATTTGTCATGTTTTGGTTTGTCCAAACAACAATTTCAAAAGGAGAAAGAACTATAAAACTAAAAATGCTAACCTCAAGAAAGCCCTTTTTTTTTTCCCACTCCTTTCCAAATATATAAATGCAAAAGTAAGCTGAAACTGGTTTTCAAAACTTTCTTTTTACTGTCCACAATGACAAAACTTAGACAACATATGTGTAAGAACATCAAGTCACACAACTCACAGATCTTTCATGTTGGGGGTAAAGAATGGCATAAATAAAAATAATTAACAAGAGTTAAATTTTAAATTCCATTCTTGGAAAGTAATGTGACATTAACAAAGTAATGTGACATTAACAGAGTAATGTGATGTTAATAGAAATTACACTCTAGTCCAGAGTGTAGAGAGACAAACAGGTCTGATTTCATTTAATTGCCTGTAGGCTTTAATTTTAGCCTTTTTTCCCCTAAATTTCCAACCAAACATAATCCTTTGTTTCCTCTGAAGGCTTCTGTTGGTTTTCATTATTATTTTATCTTATATTTTGTCAATGGTCTCAGAAAAACCATGTTTCTGAGCCACAAAAGTTCAGAGTCTTTTTTTTTGCTTTTACAATTTGTTGTGTCCTGCCTGGTACAGTGAGTAAAGACCTAACCAGTACTGACTGCAGACACACATTGGAGTGTGGCCTGTGACTGTCCCAGTGCCCAGAGCTGAGGCATCATTCCTGGCTTTCCCAAAAAACACTGCCTAGGCCAGAATGCAGAGGGCACAATCCTGGCCATCTTCATGCACACCAAGTACATGATAAAATTGTACATCCTTTAACTGCTATGTTGCACTACAGTTTATCTCCATCCACCTTCTCACAGCTGCGTGTGGGAATCAGAAGAACATACTGGCAGTAGCAACAAAAACTCAAAGCAACAAAGAAGGCCCCTCCTAAAGATCTGACCCTGGATATGACCTGGTCTTTATTTGTTTCATTCATTTCTAGTTGCAACACACTGCTTGTATGAAAGCCATTTGTTTCTACCAGGAAAACAAACGGGTTGATTTGTTAGTTATTAAAGAAATAATACATTTTGCCAGCATGAGGTAATTCTACTAGAGTAAAATGAATGAAAAATAATCCTGCTCAAAAACAACAGTTTAGTTGTAGATAGTTTCTGTGGGAAGAGCTGGTTTTGACTATCTCAGCAAAAAAATCTGTGCATTTCTGCCAAAAAATGTCTGTATGACTGAATACATGGGCATAGAAATTTTTCTCTCACATTGACCATACAGTAGAAGCCATCTGCTAAGTTTTGCTTGACAAAAATAATCTACCCTTTACCCATTTAAGTATGCACAAAGCATACTTAAACAAACAGGACCCTCAGGCTGTGGTGTGTATGCCCTGGATGCCAGACATGCTCTGACATCCGAAATGAAGAAGCTCAGAAATGGCCCAGTTGCAGCCAAGAATTTGTATCAGGTGTAAACCCATAGTCACAGTGAGTCTATCTCCTTTCCACCCCTGATTTCTGCAGCCATTCAGCAAAATAATTAATTCTTTTGTAATTTTTGACAAACAAACCCAAACTCACTATGGAAATCTTTGCAGTCAGTGCAGTGTCCTTCACTGACTTTGTTTCCTATATTGTGATTTGAAAATGAACATAAAACTCTTTTTATTTTTTGCTTTACGATGTCCCCCAGTTCTCACTCTTTAGGCCATGACGGACTTTTTTAGACACCACTGTGAATCTGAGAGTAGAGTTAGAACATATTTGCAACTAAGAAAGGGTACAATTACACTGGGGAATGAAGATTACACTGAAAATAACAGGAGAAGTTTTAACTTTCACTGAAAGTATTCTTTCTTTCTCCATTCAGGAAAAAAACCCAAAAATTAATTGATGCCCTGTAGTAACTGTTTTCACCTGTTTCCTTGCCAGTATTTATACAGTAACAAACAGACACAGGTCAATAACAGGATCAATAAAAAGAAATCAAGTTAACGACATTAAAATTGCCATAATTATATTCCAGAGAGAGCTGGGCAGGAAATTGATTTCCTGTCCTGCAAATGTTGAGACGTAAAACATATTCCTGTCTTGCATCAGGACAAAGACACTTTCTTTTTTTTTAATTATTACTATTAAAAAATGGAAAAAAGAGTTGGAAAAAAAAAGAGGAAGAGACAAACAGATGAGCAGAGACAGGTTTTGAAATAGCTGATTATCTTTTAGATAGGTCACTAAAACTAGATTTTAGGAAAGTTTGAGTTCATTCCTTAGGTTAAATCAGAAAAAGTGAGAATCCAAACCTAGTTCTCACAAATCCCAGCTGAGAGCTTCAACTGTCAAGTTATTTTCCTTTTTTTGAAGGTGAGTCCTTCTTCCTCAGCAATACTCTGTCAAAACAATACATTTTCACAGCATCTCATTCAGAAAATGGGCCCACTCCAATTTGTCACATTTCCAAACAACCATAGTTACGCACTGCATGCTTATAGTCAGACTTGTGGAAAGGTAGCCTGAAGGTACCTCTGTGCAAGCCCAGAAATTCTACCTGTCATAAACACAGAGTATTTTTTTATCTTAGTAGTTTTTTATCTTTCCCTCCAAAGATGAGTCTTCTTTTTGCTAAATGGACACTTGGGAAAGGATATAACTTCTGACAGAATGAAAACTTTACACAGAGTAAGCTATATCAACAGTAGGACCCTGTTTTTAAAAAACCAAAACTAACTCTTTATTTGAATTTTTGCAACAGACTGTTTTCAATTTGTTTGTAATTTTTCTGTCTTTTACACCCTGTTTAGAGGTTCAATTTCCCTTTCAGGAGGAATAACAATTATCAATATCCCCATTTCCTCCCCCCTTCCTCCATTCTCCACAGCATGCTTCACCTTCCTCGAAGGCTACTCAAGTGTTTGGGAACCTGTGTTGTAAAAATCAGACTGGAAAATAAACTGTTGCAAAATCTTTTGTCAATCTACCTCCCTCTTTTCAGTGAAATATTCACAAACAATTCACTATCTACAAGACATAAAGTTGAGTAGAAACCAGGAACTTCTTGTTCACAATTTCACTATCTGGCCTGCTTGGGCTGATCACACACAGGCAACTTAAAACTCACATTCAGCCCTTCCTCTTCCGTGATAACATCACACCAGCAAACTAGATTCTCAGAACTGCATTGAAGCATAGTGGAATCCTGTGGCAAAAGCAAGCCTGCAGCATTAATTCCGCACCCACTGGCATTTCCCTGTGTGGTCTGAGCGTCAAGCATCACCCACCTAAAACAGGCTAATTAACTGTATCTAGTGCATGTAGCAGCACAGTATACAGACTACAGTAATCCAGTAGTCCCTGTGATCTTTCTTTATAGTTTTAAATGTAATTTCTTCATTAGACAACACTTTTTGTCTAATATTGCCACCCAGTATTAGGAGTTGCTAAAGTAAGACCTTCTGAGATGGCAATTTATGCACAGGGAGCCTTTTCTCAGGTGAAGAAGAGAGATATTCAAAGTGTGTAAAGGGGAACCCTGTAAAATAAAATCTCCCAAATTACTTTTTGAGTATGCTTTGCATTCTCTCTTGTTAGCGTAAATATATATAAAAGTCTCTTGTTAGAAGGAATGTGACAAAGTGGACCTAAGGGAACAGAAGGGCACGGCTCATTGAAAGAACTCTTTCATATAAAATGAGATATTGTTCTGGTCCTTTGAACTGCAGAAGGTTATAGATGCTTCCCCAAAGCTCCTAATGCTGCAAAACTCCCAGTCACTAATGAAGAGCTGGAGTGACTTTGTAGAGGGTAACGCTGTACACTTCTGACACCTTCTGCCTGTCCCTGCTCCTCTGCACGGCCTGAAGGACAGCAAGCACAAACACTCACCAACATCTGCGTTCCCGTGCACAAGCCTGTGAGGGATACACACCACTACATTAAAATGTTAACACTGGGGGAGAGAAAAAAAAACAACCAGAGTGAAGATCAAAGAAGTGGGATCAGCAGGTAGATCATTGTTTTGAAAAGTTTATTTCCCCTATTCTCCCTTGTTAACTTAAAGCCATGAAGGCTAGTTGTTGATCTGAGAACCTAGAGATCTATAAGCATTATAGAGCAGGGACTTTCTTGCTTGTCAAAACTTGGCTGCATCAATTCCAACAGGGTTCTAGATAATGACAGGGCCCTGGCTGACAGCAGCCAAACTGAGAAGCAGTAATGCCCAGCAGAAACATAAAATGCAAACTATATTGACCAGTGAGAGGTTCACCTCGGGACATCCTGATACACCTCCAGCCACTGTGACAAATACCAACCAATCTGCCAGTACAGACAATGTAGGAAGGGGTTAAAAAAAGCAAAACAACTCAATTTGATCCTTAGTGTGTGCAGGAAGACACACTAGTGTGTGCAGGAAGACAGACACTAGCCTCCAATCCCTACATAGGGCAAAAGAAGAGGAATGGCCTATCTTAGTGATTCAAACACAGACCTAAAAAACTCCAGTCAGTGCCTAAATAGTTAACATAGTCATGTGGTTTCACTTCAGCAGACATCTTCGACCACTTAGCTGTGGTATTTTTAGGGAAAACACAAGCTTAACTGGAGAGAGCCCTCTCAGAATAAAATGAAAGCAAAGATAAGACATAAAAATTATGTTTTAATTGCTCAAGGTCAGTCATGCATATATGGGCATTGGATCAGATCATTCTGTGGATGTTAAAATGACCCAGAAAGTAGTAGTAGGCTAAATATTTGCTAATGTAGCTCTGCATCTGATTTGCTAATTCTCTTGCCAGACATTTTCTAGTAGTTTATAGAAGACAGCCATAATTTTGACAACAGCACATGAGACATGTGCATGCAAGTACAGATTTATCACTGTGGGATTGGTGGGCAGGGGTGCCTCAGTGAGATTAGCTCCAGCTAGTACAACACTTCCATAGATCAGATGGTGTATCGTGATGATATGATTCCTTCACCTACATCAGGGATTGTGTTTCTCTCCCTCAAATGTTTTTGGCTTTATTCTTCTGAGCAGAATCTGTTCCATTGAATAGATTTAATCTACTGCAAATACACACATAACCAATGAAAGGACCAAGGTAGAGATTTTATATCACTAGATAAACATCAGCACAATTTACTAAGAAAAGAAAGCATTTTTGTCTTGTCGATTTTTATGGGTAGAAATGAAGGGCAGTTTTCTAAATGATGAACTGCCACAGCCTCCTGGAACTCTTCCAGGTCCCTGTAAACACAGGAAGATTTAACAGACAAAATTGTAGATTTCCACTTAAAAAGGAAATTTATAACTGTTCCCAAAGCAACCATTATGCACCAGTGGAAATGAATTAAGCCAGGCTGAGTTTCACCATAAATGTTAAACACACACTCAAACTGTAAAGTCATCCCAAATGTGCAGATATTTTTTTGCTGTCATTGCCTGAGATAAAGTTTATTGCTCACTAGCATTCCCCAGGTGTTTCTTTTTCATTTTTAGATGCACAAAACTACATTATCAAAATTCACACACTGAGTTCTCATTTCAGGACTCTATGTCTCTTGGGGACTCAGGACACTGTGGTAATCTATTAAACAGGCTCTTTTTTTTTTTTTTTTTAACCCTATAGGTGGTTAAGGTAAACACTACTGAAAAATCAGCATATTTCCCATAGTTCTGTTTTCTTCTTCAGTCATTCAAGTGTGCCATATTGAAACAAGCTGAGCACATGGATGAAGATTTCCTTTAAATAGAGTCATGTAAATTCAAATTTTTTGTGGTGTTACACTCTATGCTTGATCTGTAAAAGCACCAAATTTCAATTAAGTAATTGGAAACTTTAATCTTTACTCTGCTGTGAATGACCATATTGATTTGGCAGCACAGCTGAGAAGACGGGGTTTATGAGAGGAGAGTTAAAAATTAGCTCATAAAAATCAGCCTCTCTGACAGAAAAATTTTGCACTAATATACATGTGTACATCACAGTGTGAAACTGCAGCAGGCATCCTGTCTTGCACCCTTCATAGTCCTCATTATCAAGAACAATTGTGTTCCAGAAAAAACTTCTCTTAATTTACCAGTCCTCAGTTGAAGAAATACCTCCTCAGAATGTTCTAGCAATCACATCATTAACATAACTGCTCATGATATACCAATGCTAGGTGACTCATACTTTTTCTACCCTACAGTCTTAAGGGAATCCTATTAACAACACTCATACCAGAGCCACTGGTTTCTGTGGTAGAGTGACTTCTTACCGTGCCAATGTTACATTCCTAACCTGAAAATTGGGTTTTCACAATCCATCTATCCATTCTCAAGCAACAAATGCCATGAGGCAAGTTTGTCATAATTAGTTATGTTACTCATAGCTGTTTCCTCTCACCATATAGCTTGAAAAACAAGAGTATGTTTTACTATTTGCATTTTGTAACACATTATGGAACAACACCATTCACTTTATTTTAAATCTGTAATTACTCTTCCCAAACTAAAAGGGAAAAGTGATGCCAGAAGGCCAATCCTCAAGCCAACAGTGTGTTGAGATGTGCTCTGTACTTAAAAGCATGACTTTCTGAGCAGATCCCACCATTGCATTTGCTTTCTCCCACATTGATCCCAATGCCAGCATAGAGCCCTCCAGCATGCTGGAGTCAATCATTGCTGAAAGAGAGAGAGCTCGTTTCCCTCTGGAGCTAGATGTGTAATCTAATTCATTAAAATAACCTTGTATTCCAGATTTCACTTGTGGGGTTTATAGCTTGCTCTTTATCATAGGATTTTTTTTGTTCTCAGAAGCAGTTCACAGACTGTGCCTAACACCCACAGCCTAGAAACTTTCAAAAATGAACTTTGAGACAGTAACCCATTCTGAACCCCAGGATGAAGATATTAAAGTTTGGTTTTGCAGCTTTTCCCAAGCATATTACATATGTACTGTGTCTGCTGCATACGAATGATTTTTAGAGATGCTGACCTCCACAGCTCCAGATCAATGCCTGCAGTTCTCCAGCTGGAATGGAGCAGAAATGAAGCTGTTGCAGTGGCAGAAGTTCAACTTCAACACACACACATCTCACTTCAAGCACAAGCCATCTGCAAACAGTGTCACAGAGAGCATATTTTGGATTGTTTGGCCAAGGCCAAACTGGAACCCAGGGATGTCACAAAGGACAGGATCTCTCAAGTGTAGCAATAGGCTGGAGACAAAATCAAGGGCTGGCCTGCTGACAACACTGCAGATTATTATATATTGGTTTGGTTTTATTTAAATTGACACTAACATCTAGATGCTATTACTATAGATTTAAATAACTGCTGAATCTCTCATTTTTGCCTGCTAGCCCTGGTGCCTACAAGGCTAAGTCCAAGTATCACACCCATTCCTTACACAAATCACAGCAGCAATACCCGTTTATGCAAGGTGGCTTTTGTATATGTATGCATACAAGCTGTTTTCTACTTTGTATTTGAATTCAGGTAAGGGAGGAAAAGCAGGATGAAGCAAGGAACCAAGGAATTTTTAGGATAAACTGATAGCTCATATCACCTGAAAATCCCACCTCCTTCCTTCAGTATCTCTCAGCCATAAATTCTTTCATTCCCCTTTTCCCCACTGAACCTCTTGCTGAGATGCTTCAATTCATAAGACAGAAAACTAGCTCAGGATTAAAAAAAAAAAAAAAAAAAAAAAAAAAGACAGGTTTATTCCAGGTAAACAAATTGATTCATCTCTATAAGAGGCCAAATGCCACTAATGCCAATGCAAATTTCAGTGTATGCTTGACTTGGGAATTAGATGTCTAACATTGTTTCAGCTTTAATATGTAGCTTTGTCTTAAAGAAATGCCAGCATGTTTGGTGAACTTAAAGATCAAATGCACGATCTATGCAGGGATTTCCATTCATGGCTGCCTGGGATATGCATCTCCATCCCTGAATTAGGCTGTGGGATCACCACTTCCTCAGGGATTCCTTCAAGGCTGCTGTGAAATTCATAGTTTGTATCTTGCCACACAAACCCAGAAAGCTTTCTGGGGTTATATCCTACTGCAGAACTGCTAACAGTAGGCTAAGCACACTGAAATACTTCCAAGTGAAAACAATGAAGGAAACAACTGACAGATATTCAATCTTCAAATTGTTTCTGTCTTTACTGCTAGGGTGTACCACTTCACTGGGTAAAAATTTCACTCTAGTTTCAGCTGACAGCACCAAACAAGACTGCAGAGCCAGGTCAAATACGCCATTAAACTCAAGCGATTGTATTTTCTCCATGGTTAAGACAGATTTTCAGGTAATTTTTCAAGAGAAATATAGTTTAAGTGCATGATTGCACTAATATCGTATCCCCACATGACCCCATAACAAGATACCACAAGACTTGTAAGTTTTATGAACACAAAAAAGCCTATTCTTAAACTGAAATGTTGAGAAAACTTCCTGAATGGTCAACAAGACAGAAACACACACCAGACAGCATATGGAAGAGAAGTTTACTCAGACAGAAATTAGAGCACAACACTACTAACTCAACAAAAAACTGTTGCTCTGCAGAGCCTGTGGTGGTTAAAAGCGTCACAATAGCTAACCTTAAAATAAATAACTGTGCAAAATTTCTTTTCCCTCAGTACTTAGTTTTTCTTCAATAAAATACTAAAACCTCTACTTGAAAAAGTAGAAGAAGCAAAAAAGTCTCAGTCTTTCAGCATCCTGGTGTTGGTGTTGATTGATTTGCCAAAGAACCTCTCCCTCAGAAGTGGGTAACTGGGATCTTCTTAATCACTTCCCATGTGTACTGGTGATTTTTTTTTTCTCTACACAAAAGACTTGAACTACATTAATTTTCACTACAAAATCATCTTATATTTTGTTAATGAGTAACTATTAGACTCAAAGGAAGAAAAAGCTATATAGCTATATAAAAGCTCAAGCTCTGAGACTTGATTTATTGTATAGATTTGTGTCGGTCTGTGACAGTGCATAACATCTTTGAATTATGTCTACATAAAGTTCCCTTTCTAAGGGAGAGCTGTAGCTGTTTCCTTTCATTTGGTAATATTGCTCCCATCTCATTTGTACTAAACTTCATCCATATGTTGTCAGAGAGATGTGGGATGGCTGCTCTATCCCTCAGTGTAATGCTAACAGGATGAGAGCAATGAAGGCAGCATCATATCAGTGGATACATTACCTATGGTTTATTTCCTAGGGAAAAACTATTTAAATATAGGAACTGAAATCTATTTACACATTCCATAGTCAATTTAATCTGTTGTAAATCAGCTCAGCTAAAGAAAGGGGCTGCTTTTCACACAGCCATGGCTGCTTCTCCCTGCCTTCTGTTTCTGCCAGTCCTAGCGGTCGTCTGGCAAATCCCATCAGGTAACAAATCCAGCAGAGAACTAATTTTTTCTTTCCAAAACTGAGTTTTCATTCAAACAAACTCCCCTACTTCAGCTCATTCATGGCTGCATAAACAGCAGTGACAGCGTGAGGGAGGCAGTACAAACAACCCGTGCTGTAAGACAAAGTGGGACTCACCCTTTTAGCAGCAGCAGCCATCTAGCCTGCCTAAGTTCATCACGGACCTGTGGCACTAGTTAAGTGGTGCCAGTCACAATATGGATTATCTAACTTTCCTGCATATTACTTTCTCAAGTCAATTAGTGGCCAATTCCAGCTAAGCCAATGTAAGCCATTCTTAACATGGAGTGAAAAAAGCTGTTTGGGTAATTTATACTGTTCATTCACGCTGTGCATGCATACACAGAAATGCAGAGGCAACTACAGCAATCTGTACATGATCCTATAGGAAATTCCTGACAGTAATAAGAGCTGATCTGACCAGCATCTGTTCAGAAAGTTCTGTGATATTGTAAAAATCATATAGTTCAACTGTGTTGAAGTTTTACATAGCCTTTAGAAAGAAAAAGCCCTATGGTAGATGTCAAATCCTTAGGAGCTAGCCAAAGATGATAAAAAATAAACAAATAACTCTCAGGTTGGTTAGCATTATGTCTTTCTATCCCCTATTCTCAACATTTGATGAGCTAAACACACTTTGAGACATCCCAGTCTAGACTGACTAGACTTTCCACAGAGAACTCTTAGTCACCTTGTTTGAGAGTTTTACTTCACAGAGGTCTATAATTCCAAGATTGTCGCTGTGGCGCAGGAACACAGGACACACATGAACCTCGTTTTATGAAAATATCTGACTCCGATTTATTAAAACAATTGACCTCCTTATATAGTTACAAGAAATGGGCCATCCCACTAGGTAGAAGAGTACCAGAACTCTTATCCCATTGTCCCAGAACTGAAAGACAGAGAAAAGTCCATCCCACAGTAAGGAATGCAAAACTTGACTGTCCTTACAATAACATTAGTAATGTTTCTGCTAAGCCTGTGGGAATCAAGGTCTTCCTAAATCTAAACACCACAAAGAAACTGAATTTCAGAAACTCGAAAACCTCAGGCTTAGAAAACCAGACTACACAAGATTTCAATAAATGTTCGTGGAGGCTAATTGTTTTTCCTTATTTTCCATAATATTCTGCATAGTTGATTTAACATTACCCAATGTGTTTAGATATCTAGGCCTAACCCAAAGCTGGGATTTTGGAATCCAAAGATTTCTAGTCAAGAGATATTTTGGCTGGACTGACCAGAGTTGAGCAGATTCTGAGGAAGTTTTCAAAGTGCTCACAGGAGAGCAGAGACACTCACGTTTTCATCCTTGCTTCTGATTGTTCCAAGACCTCCAGTCTTTAGACATCTATTTATCCTGAACTTTTCAGAAACAGAGAGTATCTACAAAGCAAAACCAGTGGTATGAAACACTAATATACCAATGCCCAGCATGTATTACCCACACTTCAGCTCCCAGTGTAGTGGTTCACTTGCATTTTGGGAGAGTGCCAGAGATGCAGGCCACAGACCTACAGTTCCTGGCACGAGCACGAGAGGAATTTTGTGCACCAATAAAGTAGCAGGACATTTTCCTACCACACTTACCCATACAGGCTACCTGATCTGTTGTTAGAACTAACTGTGCTGAACACCCTAATTAATGGTTAGCCATCTCCTGTGTATGCAGGGCTTGATTGAAATGCTCAGGACCAGTGCTTTGGTTGGCTCCACTCTTATCTTACTTAAAGCTGATAAAAGGAGTGTGTCTACCCTTACTGCTGCTCCTCACAAATCCCTGGGCAGAAGCAATCATTCTCTGGCAGATTCTGTAAACAATAAACAGCAGCACTTTTCTGCAGTGTCACGCCAATCTCACCTCTGGTGCAGTCAGGCAACAGCAGCATCTGAGTGAGCAGTTTTCTCTGTCCCCACTCCTATGCCTGCCTTGGGGGTGAGGCTACAGGGAGATGGAGAAACAAGGTATCAAAAGCAAGAATTGTTTACTGACTACTTTATAGTGTTCCCAGGTTGTTAGCTCTTGCAGTTCTAGGAATGACTTCTGACCTTAAACAAATGGCACAGGGTGTGAAAATTGATCAATAATTCTTCACCAGCAGCTGTATTTTGAATGTTACCTCCAGTATAAGGCTGGGAATTTGGTACCTAAAAATCTCTCCAGGAGAACTACATTGACACTGCATTTTAGTTAAAAAAAAACATTATGTGATGTTTCTGTGTTCACTAATCCCTGTATATGTTTTTTTCTGCCTTCCTTCTATGGAAAGGGGAAACAAAAAGCTAAATAGTAAATGACAGAATTTAAGCATCTGAATATTGTGACTTAAAGTGATACTACCAATTAGACCTACTGAAAACTAACACTTTTTTTCCTAATGTGCTATGAAAGAAACCCTAGAACCTAGTAAATGCAGGCCTTATTTTTAAAGTCAAAATATTAGCCCCATTATACCATTATACAGTTCGAGTTCAAATTGTAAGCATTTTCCAAAAGTAAACACTTTCAAGTGTGAATAATACATACATGTTTTCTGAACACATGCAGAAATGACATCTCTTTTATTTGCATGAAACATTTTACCGTCCTAATTCAAAATACTGTTATGACAGTATTTTGAAATATCATGCAAGCACCTAAACTTTAACATGTTTAGTTTAGAAGTCCTTGTCAATCACAACAGGTAGAGGCAGACAGCACAATAGTAAGAGTAATCTGTCTCTTCAAAGTTGCTGCTACTTAAGATAGGAAAACCAAAATCCCTTCCTGAATTAATGTGATTTTTATCATAACACACTTGCTGTGAAACATCTTACCCACAAATGTTAGGATAAAAGTTCTGGTGCTGATTTAGCTGAATTACACACAAATGTTCATCACAGACTCTCAATTTTAAAAGGCGTGGTACTTCAATACAAGTCTGAAACAAGAATATAGTTTCATCTAAATCCATTTAAGTTAGTAACAGATACAAAGCATACCATGAACCAAAATACTTAGCAGGTATCTACAAGGAAATACTTGAGCTTAGGACAATTGGAGCCAATAATTGTAGCAGCACTGTGAATGCCTTATCCCTGAAGATTGCTGTAGCCCTGCAGAACACTCACTGCGAGCATTCCCTGCAGAAATGACCATTTCAAACCTTCAGCAATGTTATTTTGTCCTCTTGTTAAAGACCAGAGTACCCACAGGAAACATGAAAGAGCCTGTCATCATAGAATCATAGAATGTGTTGGTGCTTGAAGGGACCACAATGATTTTTAAGGTCCTGCTCCCCTGTCATAGTCAGGGACACCTTCCACTAGACCAGGCTGCTAAGAGCCTCATCCAGCCTATCCTTGAACACTGCCAGGGATCCACAACTCCTCTGGGCAATCTGTACCAATGCCTCCACATCTTCACAGTAAAGAATATCTTCCTAATAGCTAATCTAAACCTGCCCTTTTCAATTTAAAACACTTGCCCTCTGTCCTGTCACTATCACACCATAAGAAAAGGTCCTCACCCTCCTTTTTACAAGTTCCCTCATGGGGATCATGATAAGGTCTTCCCAGAGCCTTCTCTTCTCCAGGCAGATCTGTCCCAAATCTCTCTGCCTATCTTCATTGGAGAGAGGGTCAACACCTCGTGGCCGCCTCTGGACCCACTTTAACAGGTCCACATCTCTCCTGGAGGGGGGGGACCCCAGAGCTGGGTGCAATGTTCCAGGTGGGGTCTCAGAAGAGCAGAGCAGAGAGGCAGAATCACCTCCCTCGGCCTGTTGTACACATATTTCATGCAGCCCAGTACACATTTGGCTGTCTGATATGCAAGTGCACAATGTTGGATCATGTCCAGCCTTTATCTTCTAGAATCCACAGCTCCACAAGAATGCTCTCAATAAGTTCTTCTCCCAGTTTGTGTTCATGTCTGGGAGTGCCCCAGCCCAGGTAAAGCACCTTGCACTTGGACTTGTTGAACTTCATAAGGTTCTCATGGGCCCGATTCTCAAGCTTGTCCAGATCCCTTTGGCTAGCATCCCATCCTTCTGTTGTGTCAACTGCACTGCTCAGGTATGTGTCATTTGCAAACTTGCTGAGGGTGCACTCCACCCCACTGTCTGTGTCATTGAGGCAAACACTGCAGAGCAGTGGTCCCAAAACAGAGCCTGAGGGACATCACTCATCACCAGCCTCCTCCTCAACACAAAGGCAATGACCACAACTCTATGGCTGCAGCCAGACAATTCCTTATCCATCAAACCCAGGTGTCTCCAATTTGGAGATAAAGAGCTTCTGAGTAGCTTGTAGCTCTTGATTGCAGGGCTCCAGTTGTATGACTTTTCCCAGTGTTTCCATGATAGCAATTACACCATAATTTTCTAATTTCACAATAGTTTCTGACTTCTCTTGCTTGTTACCCATGCTGTGTAGAGCAAAGTAAGAGAACATGTCTTCAAAACACTTTCCATCTACTTTAGTGCCAAGAGGGTTGACTTTAATTAGGACACTTATCTTGGTAAATTAAGCCAGCCTTTGTACCAAATTGGATGAGAAGTTATCACAGCTTCCAAACCGTTAGTTCAGATGGGGCAAATCTGACAAGTGACAGCCACAGGGACCTACAAACAAGATATGATAATGTCTTTACTCAGTGCAGCCATTTCTTCAGTGAGCATCAGACCCAAAACTCTGATGTGATCTTATATTTAGCCAAAGTGAAACTTGTATTAGCTTGGTTTGCAGTAACACAGTGGAAACACCCCTCTTCTACATGCCCATCCAAAACCAAACAAGTTGTATTGCTGCAGTTTACTGATACAACCTATGTAAAGGCCATGTGTACTCAGTGGTAAAAAATGTGGGAATGTGATGAGAAAAGCCTGCCCAGATCTGCTTTTTTAGCACTGCCCAGCTGCAGGTCTTTTTGCTCATGATACTGAGCCAGAGCATAACCATAGCCCATTTCAGTACACCCAGTAAATTATATCTACGTATCTACTGATACTGCATAAACTAAGACTAGGAATACCCACTAATGGGCTGAATTTTGCTAACAGTAAAAGCTTTCAGAAAATGTTTCAAAAGGTTATTAACAGCTCTGGTGAGACAACAGTCCTCCCTCAAGGACCTCATACTGCTTTTTCCAGTATTTTTAGTAGAAATCTCTAAAGCAAATTTTAAGGCTCTCTGCTGCAAAGTAGGACAATCTCATAAAGCAGTTCCCTGGTGGAAAACCCTGGCAGACACAAGGCATGTAGATAGAGCTGAGGCTTTTTAACCATCATTATATATACCTGCTCCTGTTTATGATACACTTAATGCACCTCTGTAGAACATTTGTTTGCTTGTTTTTCCTATGAAGTATATGGTGGTACAAAGTCTTATGTCTTGAAAAATACACTTGGGCTTTTTGTTGTAGTCATGGGCCCTTAAGGCTCCCCGAGGCAGTAGGTGTCCCCAGCTCGCTCCACCCTTCAGCAGCGCGTGTAAATCGGGGGCTGGCCAGGGAGTCCCAGCCCGGAGGGATGTTCTGGCGCCTGGCTAGCAGTACAGCTGGAGACTCAGCCTTGCTGTAAGCTGGACAGCAAGAGCAAAGTTTCGTCAGTCCCGCTTTCTCTTTCCACCGGAGTCTACCGTCTGAAGACTGCCGCATGTAACAGCTCTGGACATCCTTCTGCTCAAGCTCTCCCGGAGGACCTCACGGCTATTTCAGGCTGCAAGAAAATGTACTGGGGAAATCATGTTAGGTAAGTTTTCTTGAGATGCTGGCGTCCTTCTCTAGCCAGGGATGCTTATTCCTTTTAAAAGTCCATACACTCACGATTCGTTTTAGTGTTTATTAGCACAAATTTGTTTCTGGCTTGATTTTTTTTCTTTTTTTTTTCTTTTTTTTTTTTTAATTTTCCCAGAATTATTTTCACTGTGACTCTGGTCTGGCAGGCAGTTCGTTTAGAAAAAGGTAAGGGAAACTTCATGTTTCTCCCCACCCCGCTGTGTTTTTCTTCTACATTTACAGTGTGCATTTCCTCACTACAAACTGCCTTTCCCTTACATATTTGCACTTCTTCTCAAGGCCCTGAAAAAGAAGAATGTAAAGAAGATGTGAAAAGTCTCAACACCACAACACAAAAGCAACAGCCCAAGAACGAAGGGACCTCTATAAATGAGCTCAGTGATATGAATCAGAGTTATGAAAGTAGAAAGCAACAGAGTTCCAAGTCATTCGTACCTTTCACTGGAATTACAGAGAGTAGGTAACACTATTTTTGTAAACAATGACATAAAATTACTTTCTAAAAATATAATACAGTAGTGCTTTAACTAATGTCCTGGAAGATTCCAGCCTGTTGGTTTTCTGTGGCCACACATTTAAATTTTATCCATGGCCACTTAGTAAATTGTGATAAAAATTTAAGGTAGAACAGAAGGTCTCTCTCTTGCAAAATGTGTTGAGAAAAACAAGGATGGATATTAAGAATGAAGAAGTGTTTGGCCCTTTGTGTTTATAAGAGCATCTGAGAATTTGTAACACTCTGTTCATTTTTTAAAATTCACAGTATTTCAAGACCAAAAAAATGTTAATTTTATAAAATAGGTTTGAGCTGCCTAAAAGCAACAGTACCAACAGGGGCAAAAAAAAATATTCTGTTCCTTCCATAAATACATAGTTTGAGATTGGTGCTCGATCCCAGGACTCATAGAAAGGCTTAAGGGAGCATTCCCCCCACCTCAAATGCAAGTAACTTCCCAGTAACAAAACCTCTTTATTAAAAAATAAGCATCACTTCCCAGTAAAAATGCCCCATTTCTTAGTGTGATTGAAACCTGCATCTGTCAAAGTGAAATATTTCACTTGAACACATGCTGCTAGAGAATTTGCCAGGCATTGCTTCTTCACTATCCTGTAATCCCTAGTAGCTTGTTTCTAATCCTTAACTAAACAAACTGGGTTTAGCTGAACAAACACTCCTAACAGGCATATAATTTTATTGTCTCTAAAGACAATAAAACTAGATATCCTTTAGAGACTCTGGGAACTGGAGAGACCTGAGAGAACAAGTGAGGAAAAGGTGAGGTTCAGAGCCCCTGAGATGCTTGTTAACATCTGTAATATCGTCTTGCAGGTAAAAAACTGAACAGACGCTGCTGCCAGAATGGAGGGACTTGTATCTTGGGGACCTTCTGTGCCTGCCTAAAACACTTCACCGGCAGATACTGTGAACATGATGAACGGCAAAGGTAAAAATAAACAGACCAAAATCAGAGGAAATGAGTGTGGTGCTCTGGATGCTTATTTTCTGTGGTGGGGTCAGGGATGTCCCAAACATCTCCCTTGTCGTTGACAGAAACTGCGGCAGCATTTCCCACGGCATCTGGGTGCTGAAGGGCTGTTGGCTTTGTCGCTGTGGCTATGGTACATTGCACTGTCTCTCAGAAATAACGCGCAGTAACTGTGGTAAGAAATGTCATTAAATCGAACATTTTTATCCCATGGGTGACAGAACTGTCTTCCGCAGTGGTGGGGTACTCTAAGGATGCTGATTGTACACTCATTGAACTTCTACAGTGGGTTGCTTTGCTTCAGAGAATGCATTAGAGAGACTGTAAAAAGCACTGCTTTCTACTGCACATCTATAGTACATCACATAAGACTTTCAGATGTTTGCAATTCTGTACAGTGGAAAGGTTTCCACTGTTCTAGTTGAAGATAACAGAGGTTAAATACTTCTCTGTTCTGCAAAATATGTACATCTATGACTTCCCACTTAACCAAGACAATTTCTAAAACTAAACTTAAATCCAAGCACACAAACGTGTTTCTCATGTGTAATGATGTGATAGAAGTAGAAACTGGCATTTCACTAGAGGAAAAAGTTGTGTCTATTTAACATACATAAATGACACCAAACTAATCTGAATCTTTTTATAAGATCTTATCTCAGTCTTCAGAATATTCTTGTTAAAGTTTTAAGACTGAGCACACTCCACACAAAAAAAATATGTAGATATTATCCTGGTGAGTGTAAATTAGTGCCACCTAGTCTCCTCAAAAGTGCCACATAATTTTAAGTAAAGTCTTCCTTTATCAGCCTGTGAAATTCCCTGAATAAATGATTTGAGTATTTTTTAAAAGAGTGTATTGACTAAAGATTTAAAAAATTGCCATACTGATACTATTTTCAATGGAGAACTGACTATCCAGACTGTTCTCAATGCTCTTGAGATCACTAATAAGGATTTAATAACGTTTTCTCTTCAGTGACAAAATCAGCGCAAAATATTCTTGCCCTTTCCACCCAAAATATCTCAAAGCCATCTGTGCTTTTCTTCAGTTGTGTCAACATCACTACTTAGCAGGGTAAGGAAACGACATACCTAAAGGGTTTCAAGAGTCATTTGCACCCCAAGCAGTTTCTTGTTTCCTGACTAGATTCCTGCCTGAGTAGCAGTGCCTTGAAGCTGTGACTTCTGAGTTGTAGCACCAACTCAGATGTAAATCAAAGCATTAGAAAGGTGACATTCCTATCTTCCTAACCTAGACAAGAAAAAAAAATCCTCCAGAACTACTTTTTCCTTGAAGTTTTCTGTTCTGCGCATGGGGCACATATGTGGCACACAGCTTGCTTATTAAACTCTTTAACGTGTTCGCCTTTCACTCAGCCCTATTGTTCCTCATCACAGGAACAAAAGACATAATGGTCCTCCCCATGCTCTGTAAAAGCAGTCTACTGCTTACTACTCTTGAGCTCACTTTAAGATAAGACAATAAAGGTCTCAGTGGAGAATCCTAAGCAGGGACTCCATGGCTTTCACATACATGAGGGGATGTTTTCTCTGCTTTTGCTAAAAGCGAAGTCCCTTGCTAAAGGCAGAGTTAAAAGCCGACATTCAGGTTCGAGTGCTTACCTCTTGTGAAGTTCTTCCTCTTGCTTTTGCTTGGTATTTACTTTTGATTATTCTGAGATTAATGCTTGCAAGAGCTGATAAGTGCTATCAGTTGCTCCTCAAACGATCATTGATGGGACATCTATTTACATTTCTCCCCCGAGAATAGTCCCTTTGATTGGCTTTAACAGCTGATACCTTTAACTTAAGTACCTGTGAGATGTCAAAGGACTTTTCATGCATGTTGAAAATCCTTATGTTCTCAAATTTACATATTTACTCATTAACCATTTTATTTTCTTGATTTTTTTTTTTTTTAAGAACTGGAATCGGAAACAGAGGAAATTATCAGACTGTATTCTAATGGTTTAAGATTACAGCAAACACTGTTTCCAGTCACTTGCCTGCTCACCATCCTCCTGGCGTACTGCTAGCTGGCAGTTGTGAAATTGAACAAGGGGAAATACTCAGGGTTGATATAACCCTCACCACGAATCATCCATTTCTTCTATGACCTACAGAAGACTCTTCTACCAGCATGTTGGAGGCAGATTAAGATGTATTAGTTAATGCTGAAATACCTGCATTATTATAAATTCAGATTATATGAATGTGAAGTATTTATTATTATAATATTATATTAATACTGCTATCAGTGTCTGATTCTAACGATTCTTTATTTCCAAAATACTGGTCTTCCAGTGGAAGCAAAACCCCCAACATTCTATGCCTGAAGTATTGTGAGTTATAGTAGTTTCTTTTGTACACAGTACAACTCTTCTAACAAATAAAAATTATTTCATTTCTGAGAACATTATGCTTAACTTTATTTAAACTTGAAAATTCTTATTTACCATTTGTCATTATATTTTATCTTGTAAGAAAATCACAGGGTAGAAGGATGAAACAGAAATTTGACTGCATAAAGAGGGGTTTAAGAGTAAATATCTTTTAAGCCCTAATATAAAGAACTGTAATAGTTCTGTAGTCTTTCAGGTTTTATTCTTATTTTAGGTTTTATTCTTATTTATTACAGCAAAATTGTATATATGCATAATTGCATGGCAGGAATCATATATATTAAGAACGCATGAGATGGTTATTTGTCTTTTGGGGGTTTCCTTCATATCCTAGAAATAAGATTGTCTTTTTTTAAAAAATTATATCAAAGAGCAACTTCTTTAACTTTTTCTATAGCAATGTTGTCTTGATTTATATATAATTCAAAATTAGTATATCTAGGCTTTAAAATACAAAATATTTTAACATGTAAGTGCCTTTTAATGCAAGTTTATAAGGCAGAAACATTTGTTTTGGAAAAAATTGCAAAGATAAACCTAAAATAATCTTCATCATTTTAAAGTGGAGGTACCACATAGAAACAATCAGATTCATAATTTTATTGACAAAAAAGACATTGCTGATGAAAAAAATTCTTAATGTCTTTTAAAAGTTCAATATATTTAATTCTTTAATTTTTTTGCTTATTTGGTTCTGCAAACCAAGGCAATCCAGTTCTTAAACAGAAAAGGATGCAATACTAGCAAATTACATAATACAGTGCCTGCCTTTAATTCTATGACTGCTCAGAATCAGACTTTATAGAGAGTCCTTGAGTAAAAACATATTCATGTTTAAATACTATAAGTATTCAGACTTCTACTTCTAAAGTCTAGACTTGTGCTGAGAGAAGGCTTCTCACTCTTCACATAAGCTACACCGGACTAGAAATGGTCCTTTTAAATTATTTCACACAAACTCATCTGTACTGTGTTTCCACAGACCATCTTAGGATAATTAAATATCCAGGAGAACAGCTGGAGGAAAATAATTGTGCCTTTATTTAACAGATGCTGAAATTTCAGGAATGCCATTGTGAAATCATCTTGACTTGCCATAAAGCATACCTGAGAAGCCTGTAGGCAATACATCTTGTAATGTGCTTCAAATTCTTTATTTTTTAAAGGAAAATATATAGTACAGTGAAAGTACATCTGAAGTATGAAGATACATTTTTTTATCCCTGTAGAAAATATACAAAGCCATTGAAGATGGCAATTAACAAAAGAAAAAAGTGTTGTAATACAGCTTTTACAACAGAACAGCTATTTCTGTTTCAGTAACACCCACATTAGATTTAATAATGAAAAACTGAACTGGAATAACTCCCTATGTAGATGAGCTTATGTGCCTGCAAGAGTCACCCTGATGAGACTATTCATTATTGGATTGGATTTGCAGAATTAAGGCAACTGAAATGTCCAAGAAATTCTTTCCTGCTGCCAAACATGTTAGTACTGGGTGTCAGATTAGATGTACGGTTCTGTTTCTACAGTCTCAAAGCATTGTATGGGGAACTTAGGTGCATAAGTAGTCTTAATTATGTCAGTATAATTTATTGCTCACTCTGAATTCCAAAATTTGAAAATTTTCTCTGGATGAAAAAACAGGGGGTTTGTTTGTTTGATTTTAAAGCAACAGTTCTTTTATCTCTGTATCTTATCCCATTGCATTCTGTTACTGGAAAATCTGAAAATTCTGCTTCAGGATGGTTTCATATCAACCATGCTGCAGCAAAACTACTCTGTTAGTGTCAGTTGTGGATGATATGTCTTTGTGTCAGAGCTCTGGATGTTGGTTAGGCATAGGCAGAAGGAAGTTCAGTCTGTGTTCCTCACATAATTCTGAAGCAGAGGCAGCCACAGGAGTTGAGTTAGAAGAAAAATATATCTCCTTAGTTAAAGAAAAACAAGAAGAGGGGAGGGAAAAAGCATGTAGAAGCTGGCCCATGCACAGTCTCATTTGCAAATAAAAATGTAAATTCGAGGAAGGAAAACAGAAAGCACTGAGGAACAAAGGAAAGCACACAGTCACAATCTTTGCTTAAGTTAAAACTGCCTCTGCTTTTATCTGTCTCCAGCTGTTTGCAAGAACAGATAAAAGAAAGCATTATTTTCCTCCCCTGTTACCATCTAGGCCTGGCCAACCTTCTAACAGTGCAATTACAGGCACTTTGCTAAGGTTTGTTTATAGCATACAGCAATGCTTACTCTTCAGCCTCATGCTAACTTACAGACCACTCTGTCAAAGATGGCACATCCCAGCAAAGTAGACATCTGTCTCTGCAAGTTCATGCCTGTGCCTTCTCTATATGCAGCCACATTTGGGCAGGGGGAAGACCCTCAAAGAGAAGTATTTATCAGATGATCCACAGAGCCCTAGATCTTTTCCTCCTTGCAGTTGACTCCAGAACTAAAACAAATGGTGCTGCCTGCAGCTGACCTCAGTGGCTTCACCCGTGCAATTGCTCCAGCCTCCATCAATTCTAGGGGCGTGCCACAGCTGATAAGAGCCCGGCCTGGGGAAGAATGTGGTGGAGAGGCTGTCTTTTTTGAGGCCAAGAACCCTGGTGCTGGAGCTCTGCTGCTAGGCACAGATCTGCAGGGGGATGCTGCCCTTAACACATTGCCCATTTAAAGGAAGGGATCTGTTTTTCATAAGGCCATGTAGTGCATCAAGGTGGACACACAAACCTGTAAAAGCAAACTTCCAGGTACTAGATACTGAGGAAGTGTCACTTATGTGTCTCTCTGAGTATCTGATGGTTATCTCTTGAGATGACTTTATTCCCATCAAGGAGATAGATTTCTGTTGCCCCTGAGAAGTGTTAATGGCACCCATAGGTGCCAATAGCATTCTCTCACCTAGAGAAGCCTGCCAAAACAGAATTAGAAGTAATTTCCCACACTTGTTTATCCAGAGTTATTTGGGAGTCTGTTTTGTTTTTAATCAGTGTATTTGAGATTACTGTGGTTGTATTTTGCTACTCATCTTTCACTGACTCTCACAGTGTCAGGCTATACATCTGGATCATTACACCCACAAATTTCATACACGGGACCAAATACACAGCAACTCTATATTTTGTCTTTCATTGATTGGAAGGGTAATATAATACAACAGGCCTGCTCACATGTTGAGCAGCCCTGTGAATTAGAATCACATAATCATAGAATATCCTGAACTGAAAGGTACCCACAAGGATCATCAAGTCAAACTCTTGTATCCACACAGGAAGACCTATAAGTTAAAACATATATTTAGGAGCATTGTCCAAACTTATAGGTGTATTTCTCATGGAGGCCTATCTAGCTGCAATCACACCCTGTGATTCACCATCTGCCTCACCTTTTACAGCACGGTCATGTACAAGCATGGGAGACTTAATGGCAACAGAGCAGCTGTATACTTGCCCTCTGCAAAATTACACAGCTTTGAGTACTTCTTGTGATTGCAAAGCACCTTCTTGGTCAGAGATAATATTAAAACCTGTAATTCCCTCTACATTTGGCTGATTGACCTTGCCCTTTGTGCATGCTGCTGTGAGAGTGACTTCTTGATAAGGCCATGAAGCTGCTATATGTCACTAGAATAAAACCAGATGCCTTATTCGTGTTGGGCCTAGCATTTTTCTTCAGGTACATGCTGGCACAGAAGTAGCCTTCATTAGCAGCTGTCTTCATCTGCTGCAACCCAACCGTATCTTTACAAAACTCCAATATATAATCCAGCCTGTGATACTTCAGATATTATTTGTTTGATAACATTTGGATGAGATGCTGGGAATGTACTACAAGGATAGAAGCACTGGTAAAGTCTCAAAAGCAACCAGCCAGAAAGGCACTGGCTTTGCAGTTAAAGGAATCTTTACTGTCCAGCTGAGCCTCCAGCAGCGGGTCCCAAGGACTCAGTTCACTTTCCCTGACAGCTGAGATACTTCTCTTAGCTTCAGGCTTTGTCTGGGGCATATCTTGTCACCTTTCACTGGCTTACTGTGAGCAGAAATAGACATACAACCTGTGAAGTTCCAAATCAAAGGACTGGGTCTGGCAGGTCTATAACAGTCATCTTCAACCCATCTGCACAGAATTTTCTATCACTGGACAGCAAACAGTGCTGAACATTAAATTCCTTTGTAGGCACATAGCATCCTGCATCTCTTACCAACAAAGCATCTTTTTACCTGTTCTCTACAATAAGAAGTTTGTACTTCCCCAATAAAAAGAAAGATTCATGTGATCCATCCTACTTACAAATCATTACAAAAGGTTGTAAACAAGAAGAAATCCCATATATATACCAAAAACCAGTTAGTTCTGCCTCCTGTGCTGACATAAAAGCTCTTGTCAAATTCTAAAAAGTTGTGTGGAGAAAATTGTACTTCATTTTTTCGAATCACCAAGATTATGTCCTTTCAAAAAGTATGAAAAAAAGTATCATGAAAAAGTTTAATTATAGACAAAGAAGTGGTACAATGCTGAAAAGACAATATTTGCAAGAGCATCTTTATACAGAACAAACAGAGTATAATAAAAATTGGAGTTAAAGAACCTTCCCACCTGACTCTGTATGTTGAACTATTTTAAAGAGTGTTTCTTGGACTAAAAACTTTTAAAAAAACCCAAAAGACTATCAGACCTGTCAAGTCCCATGCTTACAGGCCAGTCTTGTCCTTCCAGTCCCAGCATTATGTTTCCTCACTGCAAATTTATTTAGTACAGCACCAGTACTGAAGCTACTTTTTGCACAAGAAGGAAATCACTCCTAGAAAACAAAGTGCCTGTACACCTTAATTAGCACTGAAAGTAATTTATGGAGGCTATGTGATGTTAAAATGGATTGAGCTCTGTTTTCCTGTCTGTTAGGCTGGTATTGGTTTGTTAAATCATGCCAATATAATTTATGATGCATTTTAGTAACAGACAGAAATTTCTTATTTCTTTTAACTTTAGTCTTTAGTGGAAATAAGAAACACAGAAGCATGTTCCCTGTTGTGTGTCTCTGCCTTCCATTGTTCTTCACAGAGGTTATACCCCAGCACTCTCTGTGTGGACACTCAATGTGCGGAAAAAGACTTGTGCAGACACGCTATGCAGTATGTCTCCAGCAGTGCAATTACCTGAAGCTTCAGCAATAACCTGAAGCAAAAGACAATTAAATACATTTCTATGTGTGTTCTTCTTTTACCTGAGTACACATGACATGTCTATCATTAGCTATGTTAACCAAAAACAACTACAAAAGTTCAACAGTGCTAAAACATGTAGAGGCCAAACTCTGGTCCAACAGCTAGAACATGGTATCACACATGCAGGTAAAACTAAGTAGCAAATATGAATTCCAGGAGCCAAGCATTTATACCCAATGTTGCAACTTTCTTAGTAGTTTGAATAGACAAGAAGACCACAGAGGCATGTGTCCATTGTCCTCTTTGTACTGGTGTCATCCACAGTCAAGACAGGTGCACTCATTCATCCATCCAAAATGTTCTTTTTTCATTCTATTGGCCTAATTCCCAGACCATCTTTGCTGGCAGAGGGATGTAGCAGAGACATGCAGCAAAAGTGACAGGGAATCCACAGTTAGACAAGCCAAAACTGGTTGTATAATCACTGTTTTAATGTTAACAACTTAGTTAGAAAGATTGTCAGTCTTTGTTTCAAAAGAAGACATCAAAATGGAGAGGTAATGTAAAAACTAGATGCCAATGGGTAGAAAATCTGCTCCTGAATTTCCGTTATAGTATCTAAGCAGTACAAAATCCCATGGGAACAAGAGCAAAAAAAAATCATTATTTACTTGGCAGTAGTGACACCACATTACATAGCATTTTGTCATCTTCTCTTTGTAAATGATATTGAAATGTGTAGAAGTTTCAGGAAAAAAATAGGCAGAATTTAAGATATAAAAATAGACACTGCAATGAAAAATGTAGCAAATTCAATTAATTAAGAAAGCAAGAATTATGAGTAACTTGTTCTTCCAGAGGATCACATGGGAAGATACTCAAGTCCATAAGTTTATTGAACTGACAGCCATTTTCACTGTTTCACACAGAAGTACCTCAAAGCAGACAGAGTAGGTTTCACCTACAAACATGTGTTTGTCATAACCAGTGTTAGTTAACCAGTGTTAAGGATTTAGATCAGCTTAGTATTTGCAGAAAGGCTGCTTGTTGAAAGTCTATCAAGCCAATGAACTAGCACTGCATGTTGGTGTGTGAGAGTGTGTGTGTGTGTTTTCTGGAGCAGGCTTTGATGTCACAGTCAATGGAAGTTCTACAATAAAACAAGAGAAGAAGATGAGGCATTATTATCTAGCTGTGGGCTGATTCATTGTAAATAATAGCACTAAAAGCCATGTGCATGGATTGCATTTAACATCATGTTAAAACACAGCTATATTATTTGAGTGTGCAGCCTCTAATGTGCCTACAAGCCCTGACCAAGGCTGAGATTTTTCTGTGTTGGGCACTGTACAAGTGCACAGGAAGAATGAACCTGTCCTCGGCAACTGACACATGATGGATTATTTTCTGACAGTTAACAAAGTGTCTGCCACTGCAGTCTGGCTCCATACTCCAAGGCAAAATCCTTAGCATGCACACACTCCTACTTTAGTCATGTTTTCATCAGTCCTGTTGGTTTTACTGTTTATTTTCTATCTCCTCTGTACTACTTCTCAGTAACATCAGCACAGGCACCAGTCACCAGGAGATGGCATCATTAGAAGTCAATAACACTGACTCTTAAAGTTTGCAGTCATATATAAACATGAGACTGAATATAGCACTAATGACTGAATTTCTGAGCCTCACAGTACTGATTAAACCTAACATTCCCAAAGCAAACCATAGCAAGCATTTGAATGCAAGGTGTGAATTTCTAAAACATAATTTTCAAAAGATGAATCTGCTATTATCTGCTTCTTTGGCTACTAACCTTGTAACTGTCCATACGAATTAAAGTTGAGCATATTGTCAACACTCAGCAAAGACTGTTCTTACTATAGAATCCATGAGACACAGTTTTTCCTAGGCAATTAAGAAAAAGAAAAATCTTGGGCTGTAATAGGAGCATACAATCATATAAATGTTTTCACAGAAAAAAATTATAAAAGTTATGGGAAACAATATATAATTTTGAAGTGTTTTTAATATCACCATTGTATTCATGTTAAATCAAACAGGCCGCAAGCGAATAAGCCTGATCTGAACTACTGCAGGGATGAGTAGTGATTCTTGAATCACAGTGCAAAGCCTTAGAGAAACTGAAATAATTGCCTTTAATCTTACTGTTTTGTCAAAGAGACTAAGGAACCTACTTTCTGGCTTAAGTGTGTCAGAAAGACAAATTATACCAGCTCTGTGTGCATGGATTCTGAGGTGTTGAATACTAATTTTAAAGGAATTTTATCAGGTAGCCAGATGAAAAGAAGTAACAGGGACTTGTTACTTTTCAAGAGTATATGTTTTCCCTGGCTGCTGGCAATTAAAGTTTGACAGCTTTTCAAGATAAACATATAAAATAGGCTTGAAAATATTTGTTTGCAAAATATTCGGGTCTTAGGATGTTTTATAGAATAGAGGTAGAAAAAAAAGACTATTGTATTTTGATAACATCATTTGGATACACCATAAATAAGTACATGATGATAGCTTAATTAAAGTACTTCACAGATCTCAATCTTATAGATTGATGATAAAAAGGAAAATCTAATAAAAAGGTCAGTGTGCAAAATAACATTCCCTAGAGATAAATTAGTTATCTGTGGCATTTATTGTTTTTCCTTAACATTCTCATGCACTGACCTTGATATTCTGCATATGTGATTATCTTAGATATAATAAAAACATTTCTATAATAATTCAAAATATACTGAAAATGGCACTGCCATATAGGCTTCCTGGTGTCTTTTAGTGTATCTTTCTGCTCCAGAATACTGATGAGAACTGTGTCTAGGCGAACTAAAGGGTTGGTTTAACCTTATAAAAATCTATGAGTAAATGCCTGTGATAACACTTTCAGGAATTAAGAGTGAAATAGACTGATGTGTCAATTATGCCAGTGTATCTCAAAATACAGAATTATTAAGGTGAGGAAAAACTGTATGATGCTCTGGGTAGTGAACTTTCCATAAAGAAAAGCACTAAGAAGAGCAAAGGGAGCTGAGTTTCAGGAACAGCCTGAAGTAGGCAAAGATCAGCTCTGAGAGCCAAAGAACCAGCTCTAAGAGTTGATCAAACAAGAAATTTGAGTAACTCTTCTTTAAGGTCAAGTTTAAGAGGCAGTTTAGGAAAGAAAAAGTACAGAAGCAGTAATATATTTCTAAGCCTGGAAAATGCTACTCCTCATCTCTAAACCAGTCAACAGAAAATCTTTCGGGAATTTTTCAGTTATGGTTGAAAATTGCAACAGATTATTTTATAGATAGTTAGTAGGATGGATTCATTTTGGTTGAAGGGTCTATGCTTCCCCACAGACTGGCTTGCAGAACGTTTCTTTGGTCCCCTTTATCTTCTCCACCAGAATTTGTGTTTAAGGAAGGAATAACCCAGAATCTACAACTAATGTGGTTTCTAACAATTTTTGAGTAACCTGGTTAAAAATTCACCCCAGATTTCTCCTTGCTTAAGTGGTTGTGGTGACCATGAGCCTGGAAATTCATTCCAAAGATAAATCTGGAAAGAAGAGGCCAGTTTCAAATAGGTACTTGGTACATATAGTATGTAGTGAAATCCTGAAGCATCCCTTCTTGTTTAGTGAGGCTTAAAAATGCTGAGATATGTATAAAACACATATGAATATAATATGGGTACAGAGGTGAAGGCACAGGTAATAGGGCCTGTGTTATGTGAAGAAGGAGTAATTAACTTGTGTGTTAGGTTTGCACATTTTTTATTACCTCCTGATTTTTTGCCTTGGTCCTTGCAGTCACCTGGTGCAGTTAGAGGAGCTGCTCAAGGACACAGGCTCACACCCCTGTTGGCAAGTAACTTCAGCCTCAGCTAATAATGGTGAAACCATGTCAGAAAAGGAGGAATTGGTCATATAAGAGTAGTCACTTTGCAGACATGAAATAGGAGCTCATCATTGTAAAGAGGAGGTATTGCCTATCAAATTCCCCAGAAGGCTGAATGTCCTCAAAAAAACAATGGTGAACTCTCTTTCAATATTTAAAAAAAAAAAAAAAGTAGGTTTCAAAATAGTGGCAGAACTACTGAAAAACACCTACAAAGGATGAACATAAACAAGATCAGGTTTTGTGATGAGAACCACAGATGTCTCCCAACTGCCTACACAAGAGAGTGAGTATGAAGTCAAATGGGGGAGTAAAAAAGGATTCAAGCTGTACTCTTGGCATTGGCAGCCTTCTTGTCAGGATCAGAGGAATCATTGCTACTGATTTCATGGGGCTTACTTTGTATTGAAGGAGGTTACTATTTCAGGCCTATTTCTTTCATAGGGTCATTGGTTTACGTAGTTACCTTAGCACCAGCACGTAAGAGGGATTTTTTGACTCTCTGCATCAACAGTCTCCTTGGTCCATAAGGCTTTTCATTTTCAGAGCTGCTAAGCGCTCATGACTCACCAATATGTGTTCTGGTTGCTGAATCCAAGGCCAAGAACACTTACACAACTTGTGGCACAATTAGAAAAAAGGTTGGATGCAATAGGAGAACAACCCACTTAAGGATTTCTCAGAGATTTCCACACTTTCTTGTTTTCACCCTATTAGTCCAAAACACTCAGATTAATGCACTTCACTAGGAACTGCTACAATCATCCAATGCCTTCATCCATGAGACCACTCTCTGGCAAGAAAGTCAGTGACCAATTCAGATACCTGACATCTGCTTGAAAGACAGGTACAGCATGTACAGCAAATGTACAGCATTAATGGTATTCACAGCCAGAAGGCAACTGATACATAATACAGTCCAATAGGGTCAGGTTCTGTCATCCCATTAAAACAGGCATTTTCCCAGAAATAATTTATATGGTAAATTTTTATGTACATGTACAACATAATGGCTAGAAACTTTGAGCAGTTAGCCTATAGGAAGGACTAGAGAGAGAGAGAGAAAATGAAGAAAAACATACTTGCTTTGAACATGAAATAGTACAGCAAACATATTTGCTGAGTGGTGAAGCCCCGTGGGTACCATGTTGTCCTGATCAGAAGTGACAATGACACAAATGCTGACAAGAATAATCTTCCCTTCAAGACAAAAAATTTCTAAACACAGGTGGAAAGCAAAAATTATATTTCCTCCTGCTGCTTATAGGTCTTGTTTCAGGCATAAATAACCTTTAAATTCTTAGATGTTCTTAATTTTGCTGGTTCATTTGGTTCATTTAATGAAGGTATTAATTCTTCTGAAAACCTGGCTGAAAAAGGTTGTCCTTATCTTCTATTGTCAGATGTAATCATAGAATCTCAGAATACTGTGTTGGAAGGGATATTCAAAGACAACTAATCCTGTGCCCCTGCCATAAGCAATTACACCTTTCACTAGACCAGGCTGCTCAGAGCCCTGTGCAGCATGAACTTGAATATTTCCAGGGATAGATCGTCTTCCATGTACTTGGGCAATCTGTTCCTGTGTTTCACTAGCCTCATCATAAATATATTCTTCCTGTATTTAGTTTGAATATACTGTCTTTCAGTTTAAAACCATTACCCTTTGTCCTCCCACAAGAGGTCTTACTAAAAAGGCATTAAGGTAGCCATGACCCTTCCCTTGTCCACTGATGCAGTCACTCCTTCACCAAAGGCCACTAGGTGAGTCAGGAAGGATTTGCCTCTGTGAAGTCATGCTGGTTGTCTTAAATCACCTCCCCATTCCCCATGTGCCTAAGCACAGCTTCTAGGAGGATCTGTTCCATGATCTTCCCAGACACAGAGGTGACGCTGACACACAGAAAGATGTGTTGCCTTTCTACCCATTTTAAAGACCGCATGTAGTGAAGACTTTAAAGACTTTTCTTCCAGTTATCTGGAACTCCACCAGACTGACACAACTTTTCAAATATCGTGGAGAGTGGCTTGGTGGCTACATCAAATGTCTTCCTCAGGGATTTTCTGGGATATATCATGTGAGGTCCCAAAACCCAATGTACCTTTAGGTTCTTCAGGTGGCCATTAACCAGAGCCTTGCTTACTCTGGGAAGGACTTAACTCCTACAAGTCCCTGTCTTGAAGCCCACCTGTGGCAGAGGTGTAGGAAGAGAGATGGTCATTGAATACTGAGGCAAAAATGTTCTTGCATACCTCAGCTGTCTTATATCCATTGTTACCCATTTGCCATCAGGATGGGACCCATCCAGACTTGTAGTTAGAGTAATAAAAGGCAGACTGGTCTCTTCTGTCAAAGGTGTTCTTGGGCAACCTCCTTTGGCTCCTTTGGGTGGCTTTCCCCATATCTGAACTGTGTGATTCATCCATCAAGATCCTTTAATCTGCGCTATGCAGACAAGATGCTCAGCTGCAGAGTACTAGTTAACATAAGAGGGATACAAACACAGGCCAGGAGCAGGACATTTGGCGACCACCAGCCACACCTCTCCACTAACACTGCTGTGTACACAAGGAGGGAAAACAAGGTGATAGTCTAGGGAGCAGAGCTAGATATGGGAATGTGCTTTGAGAACACACCTACTCACTGATATGACTCTAAAGAATTTTCTAATATTCTATGTTGTACGCAATTCCTGGAAAGAGGTTATTTCTGGGAAAACCAGCTCTAAAACAACTTTAGCACTGCGTACTGAAGAAATTTTGTTTTCAAGTTAAAGACTTTGTAAAATACATTCAGTGGAGGTTCTTCTAGTAATCACTTGGGATATAATAGCTCCTTACATGAATTTGATTGATATGTCTGACATATTAAACACTTTAAAATTTTGTCATCAATACCTGTGTATACAACAGACAAGGAAAGAATTTATTCTGTTCACGTTCAGAAAAATGTTCATAGCTGATGCAAGATATAATTTCCTTTTTTTGTAGCATTTAAAGTTACTGTGGTCCTCTTTCAACAATTATGAACAAAAGGTTCAGTTTCTGACACAAAATATTAGGCATTTGAATCCATACTTAGGAAGTGGCCTAAATGGTTTAGTTGATCATAGCAGTCACACCTAAAACTATTTATCATCTAATTTAGTTTGTGTTAGCTATATACATTAATGCAAAGGAAAAGAAACAAAAAAACCCCAACATTTCTACTGGCTTTCATCCCTCCTTAAAGTTGGCTGTTTCACAGATGAGAGATCTGTGCCTCCAAGCTGGTTGCATAGCAGGACTCAGCGACTAAAGAAGCAGAACTTCTGCAGTGCTGGAGTTGTCAAAGTGTGCTGTGTAATGGCCCAGGCCACTCCTTGTTCTCGTGATCTTAATCTGCTGGAACTTAGGTCACTTAACGAATACCTGGTGCCTTTGTAATCTTGCCAGCAATCTTTGCTCACTGAGGACTGTATTAGCAACAGACTTTCATAATGGCACGTTCTATTCTAGGAGCTAATGGTGGGTTTGGGTCTCAGTGCTTAAAAGAAACATGTTGGTGACAGCCTTTCATATCTGAATTACTTTTCATTGTTGGATTGAGTGCAAGAGTTAAATCAGATTTCTTTCCAGGAAACACATAAAAGTCAGAATGGGCCCCCGTATCCCACATTCATGCTCAAACTCTCAGGCCAGCCAGAATAAAGTCTGGTCGGTTCTTTTTTATGTGGATACAATCTTAACACGAGCCAAGAAGCTTCAAAAGGCAGCCTGCTTATCATCTCAGTTAATTGACATGGTAAAGCCCTGAGACACAGATCGCTTCCCTCTGATACATGGGTAGAAGCAAAGTAAGTATATCTTTGCTTGGCTCTAAGTAGAATTTGAGATGAGTTAAAACTGGGATTCAGCTGGTGCACAGCAAGGATACAGCCACACTATCCTTGAGGTATTCACAAAGAAACTGCAACCACAGATTTATCTATGACCATGGAAATCACTTCTGAAAACCTATCATCCTTCTCACCTTACCTTACCTTACTTTACCTTACCTTACAAGTAAAACAGTTCAAACTCATCTAAAGATGATTTGAGCTTCCATAGAGAAAGCATTGAAGTAGTATTTGCCTCTATAACAGGTACAGAACGCCTGAATATTTAACATCTCTACGATATTAAAAGAAGATAAAAACTCATGCAATCAATATACTGCCCTAAATTTCTACTTCCTTATCATCAAAGTAGCTGACATCACCCCACAGAAATTAAAACCAATAGCAAAGTCCTTGTGGGACCTTCATTAATTTGTTAGCAGTAAGTTTGATTATCTCCAACAGCTCCAGTTCAACCCATTTAACAATTTCTAACTAAAATTTTGTTGTATATGAACTATAATGCTACTAAAAAAAACCCCAAAAAACCTTAAGATACCGTTTACTCCACTGAGATATTGTTTCTCTCCACAATTTTTAAGCCCCAACCCCAGCTCAAAAAATGTGGGCACTAAAGCTGGATCTGCATTGGCTGATTTTAACAGCGGATCAAAAACCTCTATCATACACTCATTAAACTGATGCCTGAGGGTGTCTAGAGCAATTTTGTTCCTAACTCCAGTGTCATAATAGGATGGAAAATTATCCATGTCAAAATTGCAGGCAAATTCAACACACCATAGAAGCCTTTCTGTACAGGTCACTGTAGAATTTCATTTGGACTGGAAGGTAGCGTCAGACACATAGAAAAGCTAGGACAGAGCAGGTGACACCAGCAGCCTTTTCCTTCCTTAGCAACAAAATTCTCCCCTGCAGTGCACAGAGCCAGCCTAATTTCACTTCCATGGGGAGCATCTGTGCCTCTAGCAGCTCCAGTGTTGAAATTTCAGCTTGATACAACTCAAACTGCCTGAAAATTTTACAGTTCTGGAAAAAACAGGAGCATGAGAAAGCTGTGGGCAAGCAACTAATAAGAGAATTATGGAAAGCTACTAGTGGATCTTACATATCGAATTTTTCTAATTGCACAAAGGCAATATTGTGATTACAATAAACACTAAGCAGCCTCCATAAATGTTTCAGGTGTCATGTAACTGGCGCCACTAAGAAGTTTCATTCAGCTAATAAAACATGTAAGCTATTCAATCTGCTACTTTACTGACCTTGAGATTATCTCATCAGAGATGTTTTTAAAGAAAACAATTGTGTGTCATAGGCATGAATGATGTGATGTACACATCATTGAGAATGCACTCAGAGAAAAAATCCTGTTTAAATAAAAGGTATTCTTGAATGCAAAGTGGAATTCAAGGTCCTACTTAATACTGATTTTTTTTTGTTGTTATTTAAACACATCCCAACTACCCAATCCAAGGCTTGGTCCAAGAGAGGAAAAATGAGTTTATAAACCTCAGTGAAATTAAGTGTCCCTTACAGTTATCCCATCATGACAATTTTTAGTCAAACATTCAGTGTCATAACCAGCAGGCAGAGCTAAAAGCTTTTAAGCAGGTGCATTTTCTCCAGATGTACTCTCAGAGATGCCAACACAACATAGCAATTTGTGTGCAACAGGGGGACAGGGCAACACCATGCCCCCAGCATGGTATTGGCTGCAGGGTAGTCCATCAAGGATCATCTTGCCTGCTCTTTCACTCTAGAGTACTAGACCTGCTAAAGAACTACTGGTGGTTTTCTAAGGCAGGTTTTAATACCCTCACACTGAAGATATTACAGAAGCATGAAAACCAGTTAACAATCAGCTTTCTTGGAAAGGTAGTGTGTTGGGTTTCTGTGGCCAGGTTTTAGTATTAACAAGGAATACAAGGGTGGCTCTTATGAGTAATTCTATATCCAGCAGAGCCAATCTCTGGCAGCTTCAAAGAAGAATGCACTACTGGCCAAGACTGGGCCAAATAAAAATGGTGGTAACACCTCTGAAATAACATATTTAATGGAAAAAGAAGTTATAGTGAAGATGTAAGCACTGCCAGAGGAGAGCAGAGTGAAAATATGTAAGAACAACCCTGCACACACCAAGGTCAATGCAGAAATAGAGGGAGGAGCTGCTCCAGAGCTGGGGTTTCACTGCAGCCCCTGGTGCAGCCCATGGTGCAGCAGCTGTGACCCTGCAGCCCATGGAGGGTCATGGGAATGCAGAGATCCACCTGCAGCTGGTGGAGGAGACCCACCCCAGAGCAGGTGGATGCCTGAGAGGAGGCTGTGAACACTTGCTGGAGCAGGATCCTGACAGACCTGTGGAGAGAGCAGCCCAGAATGGAGCACATTTTCTGGTAGGACCTGTGACCCTGTGGCCTGTCCTTGGAAGAATGCACCATGTGATCCAGGTTGGAGCAATTTGTGGAGGACTGCTTCCCATGGGAGGGACTCACATTGGGGAAGTTTGTGGAGAATTCTCTCCTGTGTTAGGGACCCCACTTTGGGGCAGAGGAAGGACTACTCTTCCTGAACAGGGGCCCAAACATGCGATGAACTGACTGTAACACTTATTCCCCATTTCCCCATGCTGCTGGAGGGGAGGAAGTAGAGTTCATGAAGAAGGCAGGAGTAGAGGAAAAGTGTTTTTAAGATTTACTTTACTTCTCAGTTTCATCCTCTGATTTTGCGGGTAAAAATTCAATTAATATCCCAATTAAACATCCAATTAAATTAATAATTTAATATCAAATATCAAATTCGAGTCTGTTTTGCCTGTGATGCTGTTTGGTGAATGATCTTTCCCAGTCCTTATCTGAGCTCATGAACCTTCATTATATTTTGTCTCCCCTGTCCTTTTGTGAAGGAGAGTGATAAAGTGGCTTTGTTGGGTGTCTGGAATCCATACAGGGTCCAGCCACTACATATAGACACCTAAACTGATCAGACTCCTGCTTTCCATCTAAGTAATCTGCTCCATTCTGGAATTTGTGAATTTTGGGGAGGGCTGCCAAAACTGCTGTGACCTGTGCTGCTCCTGGACCATCAAGGACATAGTCCAGTAGTGACAGAAATCCCTTTTCACAACTTTCTAGCTGCCATTGCATCAATGCAGAACAAGAAGGATATGAGTACTAAATTAAGTTACCCCAACAACATGGTACAGTATCTGCTTAAAAAACTTACCTCTCCAGATTTTGTTTCCTCTAGCATCAAAGAGAAAAGAATGTGATGTTTACTTAATTGGTAAGATTCTGTGAAATATCTTCTCCTTTCACCTTCTGTCCTTTAGCATCCGGTCTAAGAATACCCACAAAGTGAAAGGTCCAGGCTGAAAAAACACAGACTAAATGTACCAAGATTACTTGTGCAAGAGTAAAAGCTGACAGCTACTGTTATTTCAAACTCTCCCACTCATGAAAAACATCTCACAGTCAGAACACAGAGACAGAATTGGATTCCTGCAGATAAGTAACACCTCAAACACCCCAAAGATTTACATTCCATCCCTTATTTTGCAGATTCTTTTGTGGCCTCTGCTAACAACATTAAGCAGGTGCTTACAAGAACTTTTGCAAGCTAGAGATGAGAGCTCTTATACAAGCAGTTTCTGGTAACCAGCTCTGAGATTTGCTTATGAAGTAAACAAGGGCTGAGGAGCATAAACAGCCTGAATAATTTTCAGGCTGTATATGAAAGCTGTCCTGCTTTTGAGAGTGAACTATGTTTTTCCAGTCACCTCTGTCGCCTGAACTTTTTTCACATATGGGCAGCCCAGCAGAGTACTAGCTCTGTCCAGGTTTTCTGGATGCACCATTTGTCTTGCACGAGAGGTCACTGTGAATGCACAGATGAAATGTTCATTGTAAATACAATCAGCAAGTAAGCAATGTACCTAATCTATTGCAGATGACCAGAGCACATGCAACATTTTATCACATTTTGTTTGTCCTTTATACAGGGCATCTAAACTGCACAAATGTTGATGCTTCTAGAGAATATCTGTCCAGAAACATATGTTCTGCTCTGATGAATCCTGAACACTGAAGTTCGATCTTTGCGATGTTTATGGAAGGTATTGACTACATTATAACATTAGAAACAAAACAAACCCTCAAATTAATTGCAAATTTATCAAGGTGTGTTTAGTAAAAAGGGAATGTTACTCAAGCTGAGTCAAATGGCAAGGAAGCAGTTCTGTTGCTCTGCAGCACAATGGTGGTCAGTGCTGTTTCTCTATCAAGCCTGGGCTTCAGCTTATTTTTGTAATACTATATTATTTTAATATTCACCCATAAAATTGTATTTGTTTGTGGTTTCTAAAGCCAGCCAGAATTTGAATTATTTTTCAAAAAATAGAGCAATCAGCTTTACCTACAATATGTTGTTGTTTTCTTTTTTCCATGCCACATCCGTATAATGGTCCTAAAGCTCTGAAACCACATTACCATCGTTATCACATATGTGGAGGGACAAGTTGATTTCTGTGTTCTCGTATGATATGAGGTGGAATGACACACTGGAGAAAGTTAATAGGTGCTATTTGTAAGGAGTTAAATGTATTGGCCAGGTTTTGGGAATGGCTGGATTTGTCCTTTACAGAGAAAGGTTGTAACTACTAGGTTTTGCATAGGGTTTTTCTTTTGTAAAGGAAGCTGCAGAAAAATTAAATTAGTAAATAAGTAAAGATGAACTACAGAAATTATCCATCTAATGGCTGCTGCTTTTGCAACTTGATTTCTGAAAAATCTCAACAAAGGAAACTTAAAATAATCAGCAGTTTTGTAACTACTTAAGCCAGCATCACATATGGTATATTAGCAATGTAGAGGGATTTATTAAAAACTGAGATCAGTGCATGCATCTGTCATCAGCCAAACCTACAAAACATTTTCCCCAGAAAACGAAATGTAATGATATAAGCTTTCATCTGTAATAGACTTATAACAACTCCAAATGATAAAACTAGTGCTGTTTTAATGCATTCCATGAGCTAATGTTAAACTTACAGACAATTCATACGACAATAGCCTTGAAGAGAACAGGTTTTGTTATAGGTCAAGCACACATCCTTAGATTAACACCACCATAGTGCATACTTCTGTAAGTCTCCCTGTAATGCAAAGCCAAGTGTGATTTGTCACACCATTTCAGCCTCCATTACAGCTAAGATAGTAGTGTGGAATTTTTCAAGCTTCATAGGAAGATTATTAAAATAGATAACACTAGCAGGCATTTTAAAGATAATTCTCATCACTTGCCAAGTCATGCTCTTTGAGGTATCTTCCAGTGTGGGAGGGATGCATGGTCTCAAGGGGGCCTGTGTTTCATGGTCATCTCAGGCAGGGGGCTGCAAAGTTCGTTAAATGATCTTATCTCACTGCTGGTTCTGTTCAAAATAGCCTTGATATGATGAAGGATTTATGTTACCCACACTTCAAATAAAAAGTACTGAGGGATGCATTTCATTACTGCCCTGTGACACTGGAGAAGTCACTGCTGCAGTGGTAATATTCCTCGTTTGTTTGTGTCACACAGAGAATTTATTTGCAAGAAGAGTCCTGCTCCAAAGGTAAGGAAGTATTTATTTTTTTATAGTGAGTTTTCCCTAATAATGTCAACAAGAAATGTGTTTGTTCTCTAACTTTAATTCTCACAAAAGTATATTCTAGGAAAGATGAGAGTGTGAGGAAAATACCAGGGAAGAGTGCCCAGTTTAGCAGAATTCTAAGGAAGCTGAGTAGCATTGATACAGAAAAAATATTTACAGATAATTCCCATGTCACAATCCTGAATAAAACACCAAGAGATATAGCTATATATTCTCAACTGGTGGGCTAGTGTTAGCCAAGGTTACACACACAGACTCACACAGACACAGACACAGACAGACAGGCAGGCGCGCACACACACACACACACACACACTCCTCTCTCAAAGACTTTTTAACAGTGATCTACTGCCATGAGGCATTTTAATTCAACGGTAGACACTTTCACATGAATTAGGATAGCTTTCTCTTGCATGATTTCTCTGAACTGCATGATATAATAAAGAACATGAGCCCTGGGCAAAATTTATCTTCTTTGATCCTACACCAAGTCTTCCTGTACTCAAAAACCAAGCAACAAAGCAAAGTGCATTCAAGATCTTTTACCAATAAATATTAATTTATTCTATATACTTGATTTTATGGATTCAGTAGTTCATAGGAGCAGGATACAAATTCAACCAGCATGGGGAAAGTCTAGTGATCAGAAACAACTTTTGATCTCACCAGCAAATTACAGCCACTTTAAATATGCCTTAGATACTGAAAATTAAAAGTCAATAAAAGTAAAACAAATCTACAGAAGGCTCAGGAAAGACATTTGGACATTTTTTATTGCATCTCACTTTTGAATACTGTTCACTTATTGCTCACCTCTGTGCAACTACCACCACAGTCCTGTTTGTGTGTGATGGCGGAAGGAGGTGTGGAATAGCAGGCAGCCACCACAGAGGGCCAGATGCAGGGAGTAGGAAAACCTGGGTAGCAGAGAGGTGAAGAAAATTTTATCCGGGGATAGTTTAGTAATACCTGCATGAGTGCAGTTTTGGGCACCACAATGTGGAAAAGACACTAAGCTATTAAAGAACATCCAAAGGAGGACAAGGATGGTGAAGGGTCTGAAGGAGAAACATTATGAGAAGCAGCTTAGGTCACCTTGTTTATTCTGAGTCTGGAGAAGAGAAGACTGAGGAAAGAAGTCATTGAGTCTCCAACTTCCTCATGAGGAGAAGAGAAGGGACAGGCACTGGTCTCTTCACTCTGTGACCAGTGACAGGATGCTAGGGAATGGTATGAAACTGTGCCAGGAGAGGTTTAAATGGGTTATCAGAAAAAGGTTCTTCATGCAGAGGGTGTTTGGGACCTGGAACAGGATCCCTGGGGAAGTGGTCACAGCACCAGCCTGAGAGAGTTCAAGAAGGATTTGGCCAATGCTCTCAGGCAGATGGAGAGACTCCTGGAGTTGGTGCTGTGCAGGGTTGGGAGTTGGACTTGATGATCCTTGTGGGTCCCTTCCGACTCAACTAACTCTATCACTCTATCAAATGCAGCTCCAGCAAAAAGTGGAAAAAAGTTTTCCAGATGAAACAACAGAGGTGGGAAAACCAGCCTAAAAGGTGTTTGAAAGCACATGTCCAAATCAGTCAGTTTAGGAAGGAGGGCTGGCACGGGACATGAAGAGTACATGAGGAGAAACTCAACAGACATGATGTCAGAGAAGGGAAAAACAAAGGGAGCTTTCATGGAATCCCTTGACTACAAGATGAGGAAGAAGAGACAGTGCAGAGTAGAAGGCAGCAAGTAGCAAAATATAAAAAGTCAGGCATGGGAGAAGAACTAGAAGAATGGGTTACCTGGAGGGAAATGAAAATATTGATTCCTCAAGTGTTTTGTTCAAAAGCTTTTAAGAGTTTTAATCTTCAGCCAGAGGACTACTGAGCTCTCTAGTAGAGAAAATCAAGGCACAGACCTATTCCCCTCAGTTTGGTGATTCCATTGTTCAGGTGTCTGATATCCAGAGAAAAGTGAAAGCAGATGAAAAGAACTGAAGTCCATCAGATGAGAAGGACAAAATAAGACATAATGCATGGTATTCAAAGGCATTGATGTTGACACTGCAGCTGTATGAAATGCAAAACCCATGTAGCTACCGCAAGCCTTGTCTTAATATGTTTATTTGTTTGTCATAAAGGTAACATATGAGCAGAAGTCCAAGTTTTCTACCAGTGCAAAACATTTGAAGAATAACTATTCTCCTTATTAGAAAAAAAAAGGCTCAGATCCATCACTTTTCACAAAAGAGCAATAAAGGATTGTGGGAATTGAGAAAAAGGATGGTAGAGACTGCTACGAAGTGCTTGAGTGAAAATGTTTGCAGATATTAAAACTGTTTAACGTGCCTGTTAGAAATAATTTGCTAAATGCAGACCTGTAACTCCTACTAGTATTGCTCAGTAATGTGTCAGTATGGCTCTAATTTTCACACACAGAAAATTCCTGATATGCGGAAAAGTCCAATTAAATTGATTAAAATTTATACCCAGAGAAAATTCCCTGGCTGAACATGCTCTGGTACTTCAAATTCTGCCAAACTAGGAAATAACCGGTGGCAGGAAATTCTTGAGTTAAAAATACTGGAAATATTCTTAATACAAGAATAAATAACTTGCCTATAATTCCCTCATTTCATAGCAAATACCAGGCAATACTGCTTGCAAAGGAAAAGCATAGATTGGTGGTAATGCCTAACTGCAAGTGAAAATAAAATCGCACAGTACACATGGACAGTCACACATCTTTGTGGATGAGATACACTAATGAATTTTTGGAAGAGACTGGGACAGTTAGGGGCTTGTGTGCACCAGAAAACCATAGCAGTCTTCCCCACCCTCAGCCTAGTGCTACAGATTATCCCCTTCTGTCACTGCTCACAAACGATGCAAAAAGGAAGAGGAGAACAAGCTTGTGAGAACAAGCTGTGAGAAATCTCTGCCGCAAGTTGCTCATGAGTGGCTTTAGGGCTCAGGCCACTCGTGAAGTAAACTGCACTGTCCAAAGGGTACAGGGGATTAAACTAAATTGCTCTCTTCTGCCTCTGAAGAGTTTTAACCAGAGCCTGGACACTCAAGTTAGACTTTGAGAACAGCATGCTATTCTAGGCAGGTTCTCAAAGGAAGCATCAGTCAGCCTTTGAGATGTGAATTACTGCCAGCTGCAGAAGCTGAAGATAAATGATATATCCTAGACCCAAGGAAAAAGAGGGAAATCATGAACATGATCACTAGTCCTATTTTCCAAAATCAAAAGAGATTTCTGATCGTTTTTACATCAAACAGTACCTTTTGCATAGATAGTACTTTCTCCTATATATCATTCAATTTTTATCATTCAATGAATATATAATAACCATAGTCACAAAGCATGGTCCGAGTCAGAACAATAAAATCTTGTATTATTTCTAGGGAAATGCATAATACCCTGAAAACTCTGACTGTGTTTTCTAAGAAACACAAGAAGCAGGAAAAATAGCTCTCCTGACTCATTAAAAGTATTATAAGTTTTAAAAATACATTTCATTTAACAATGTATTCTACTAAGGAAGAAAGTCCACACTTTATATTCTTTTTTCTGGCTAAGAACCTTTCGACTCCCAATTCTCTCCACGAGAAAGTGTTTCTGGTGGTGGAAGTATTTTCTCACAAAAACAGTGAGTTTCAACCTCAAACTATTGATTTTTTTTCTTTTACAAAGAAGTTGAAATGTCACATCAAATTGATCTTACATTCCTCTTTTGTTCTACCAACGTAATTTTTGAGTTCCAGCTAGTAGTAGTAGTGACACAACTTCTCTAACTTTCTCCTTTAGCAAATTGAGGCTAGATGATACTAACCTGCTCTAAAATTATTTAATCTAAAAATAACCAATCATTACCATGTGTTAGATAAAACCTCACCATAGTTTATAATGTTATTCCTTTCATTTGAGAGCACCTACATTTGTTCATTGGCTTGCAACCAGGACTCTGTCAGAGAAGATTACCAGAAAGAGCCGCTCATTATTGTTCTCTTGAAGGATTATCACTAGAGGCTCAATAAAAGCTTATTTAGTCCTAGCTGTGGTAGGGCAGTTTAAGTCAGAACTAACTGCAAGGTCTATAAAAGTGCATCATGCCTGCCTATGTGCTTTAATAGCATATTTCTGCTCACCTGTTGCATCATACTGAGATTATTTGTTCAGGCTGCTTTGGAGGCTGCTTCCATGAAATCTTTTCCATTCTGCCCCTTCCCTATTAAATGAGGCCCCTTATCCTAACTAGTCTGAAAGAGGCTTCAAGGCACAAAAATAAACTGTTTCCAGGTGATAACTGCTGCTGCAATGCCATGAAACAGGCTTAAGTCCTGTTACACTCTGCTCTGAAAACAGCTAAGGTAGGAGAGAAAAATGCAAGAGTTAGAGAAATAGTAATAGACTGAGTCTGATATCCCTGACTGCTCACACGAACTGAAGGTTTATGGTTAATAAAATGGATGGCAGGACAGAGATGAATACAAACATCCATGCACGTGATGCATAAAGGCAAAAGAAACCATGTGAGTAATTTCAGTGGAGGTATTGTGCAGTTCCTACAAACACCATGAATGGGCTCAAACAGATTATTCAAAATATAAGGTAATTTAGGATAAGGTGATTCTACAGTTCAGAGAAGTAAATGCTGGCATATTTACATGCTGTGTTTATCAAGGACATACAAGGATCAGCAATGATGCAGAAATCCTGATGTGCTTAATAATTTTGATACCT
Organism: Sitta europaea; assembly: GCA_013400255.1. NCBI lineage: Eukaryota > Metazoa > Chordata > Aves > Passeriformes > Sittidae > Sitta > Sitta europaea. The sequence continues at coordinate 274,911 of VXBS01001513.1, forward strand.
ACTTGTACATATTTGAGTGTTATCCAGCCTTAGGAGAAATGAAAACAAAGTATATTAAGAACTGAGGAAGAGAAAATTTGACACTAAAATACCTATATGTTAACACAATATAAAAGGTTAGGAAAGAAGAATGACTTGACAATGCTCTTAGTGTGCCTGATCAAGCANCAGTATATTAGACAGGAATTCATAATAATTCAGAAAGATGAAGCTATTATGCTTCACTATCTCTTCTGATAAAGAAACCTGAAGACATTATTTCCTGGCAGTTTATGTTGGAGCCCCAGGTATATAGGGGAATTTTTCTTCCTGCACTCCAGAAAGAGTTATTCTTAGAGATTAACTCCTGGGGTGGAAAGTCCATTAGTTTTACTTAGATGGCTTTTACCATATCTTTCTCATACCTTTGCAGATTACTCCTAGTACAAAAAAAGTTTAAAAGGGTAGTAACTGCCACTTGGGAAGAAATATTTGGGTTGGCATTGATATATATGCGGATATTTATAAAATACATATATTTTATGAAAACGTGCACTTGTGTTAAGTGAACTTTTTGACCTGAAATTGGTTATCCCCTAGCACAGCTGGAGGTGTTCAGCAATACTTGCAATTCACCTTACAGACTAATATCAACAATTATACATCCAGCTATAATTTGTTCAGGACTGTAAAATACGCTGAGTAATTCTTTTCTGCAAGAGTCAGTCTCAAGTACTGTGCTTCTGTTATTTGGAGGCCATGACCTGACATATGAAGGTTTTACCAGGAACCACAGGGGAGTTACAGGGAAATCCTAGCAAAAAGGGGAACTCTTAAGGGTTGAATGAACTCAAAGGGTTGATTTCATCCGTGGTTCATAGAGTCTTTATAATGTATTTGTCAATTTTTCACAAAACAGCAAATTATGTAAAGATTATCAGTTCCCTGTTTTGTGTTTTCTGATGATGCCTGGCAGGGGAATGGCAGCAGTTTCTCTAAGCTTTTCCAAGCTAGTCTTGAGGGGCTTGTTTACTATCTCTCTATGGCTCTGATTAAAATAAATTACAAATAATTTCCATGAATTCAAACAATACATGAGAGAGACCTAAATACTTGTTAAAAAATTAAATGTTCTGGAAAATATTATAATGACTTGTTCATGCAAAAGCACATAGCAATTTGAAAGATAGCATGGCTATACTAATTTCATATTTAATGAAGTTTTGAAAGTAATGGTACAATTTTCTGGCTGCAATGTGGCATACAGGGAATTTACTGTTAGCCCACAAAGAGTCATCCTGAGGCAAATGTTCTTTCCCTAGGATAAGAGTCACTCCAGAATTTATTTTAAGATGATATTAACTAAAGCTGAAAATACAGAATCATCACAGATATACAAATATATTTAATAAATTTGCTCTGTTTTGAAAATTGAAGAGGGGAAAATATTTAGTAAACAAGATGGGTTTTGCAAGTCAGCATCTTATGAAATTATGTACATACTTTTATATATATAAATTTTCTATATTTCAAAAAAAAGCTAAGTGCCAGAATGATTACAGGCAAATCACCAGAACAATAGTCACTTCGAAATTTTAGAGGCATGCAAATAATGAGGTAAAAAATCACATTAGACATGACAATTTTTTTTCTTGTTTGTTTGTAAGTACAGTAAAAAGGATATTTATTGCTAAATTACAGAATACAAGCACACTGTCCTGATTGTGAACATAAATGTCATAGTCAGATGGAGGTGAGATATATTTTAGGTTCACAAATAAGGATTCAGATCACTGTAGACAGAATATCCTCAAGTGCTGGGGCTAGGAAAGAAAAGCTTAAATAGTAATTCATACCCACAGTTATCCTGATCCTACTAAATATAGGACTGTGTGACCATGATGCTTAAAATCCAAAACATCGAGAATATGCTTTAGCCATGAAAACAGATGAAAAACCAGTAACTTGTCATAAATCTGTTTCAAATTCTTTCTTCAGAGAAAATGAATAGCCAATATATGCGTCATGAGGTGCGGGGTTGTGAAACCAGTGACCTGAGGAACTTCTGGGAAAAGACCATCGAACAACAAACTCAGTACCTGCAAAATGAAAAAGAACGTCAGCGAAGAAGTGCTCTGACAAAGTGGGTAGTCTGCATCCAGACAGGTTACTTGAGTTTGAATTGTATTTTTTAAAAAAAAAGTAATTCTATTCTTAAGTCATGCAATGAAATCTGAATACAATTTTGATTTATAGAAAATAATAAAGCTTCCCAAATTAGGATGTAATGCTAATGTGTTTAAGCCATGACTTCACAGGATAGGAGAATAATCTACTCTTGTTCCATAAATGAGTCCAAAGCACAGAACTTTCTGAAATCACCAGGAAAATATTTAACAGTGCAGTCTTGTCTTGAACATAAAGGCGAAGCATAGATGTGTACCTGGCCCACAATTTTATTCTGTGACCTTATTTTCACAAGCAAATAATTTGAATTATTTAAGATTGCTTAATTTGTGCATGGTAAATCCATTATAAAGCAGATGGTCCAAACATAGTAAGGCAACCACCATTCATAGCCCTATCTATCTTATTCTGTCACACTCCCCTTGATCAGTCACTGAAAGAAAGAGTAGTCTGCAGCGAGATCAGCACAGTTTTACTTCACATCAACTCTCAATAAGTTGAAGGCACATGCTAAGAGATATACTATTGTTGTTTATTATATTTTGTCTTGAGATCATCCAGTGAGAAAGCAATGTTTCAAAGCCTTCCTCGTAGCTCTCTTTGCATTGATACTTGAAAAATTAAGAGCAAGGACAGCCTTACATTACTAAACCTGGATGAAGGACACCAGAATTTAGTATCCAGCATGTTTTATCCATTTGTGTCTAACCTAATCTCAAAGTTACAACTCCTCATTTGGTGAATTCCTCTCTTTTCTATTTGAGAAAGTCTTTCTGTGGTACCTAGATACTATCAAAAAAGAAAATAAAGGGCCACATGTTACTGAAAGCCACGGGTCTAACAGAAGCTTGAAAATGTGCAATGTCTCAAGCCGAGCAGGAGAGAGGAGGAGGCAGGCTGGGGAAGTGCCGGGTGATGTGACCCAGCAGGTGGCAGCAGGCAATCTCCAGTCCAGATGACAAGTCACTCTGCCAGGCAGGCGCTCCAGAGAGGACACACTGGACATGGAGATGAACCACAAAGCTCAGGTGATCTCTCACTGGATTTAAGAACTTGTCCTGAAGTATCATCCAGAAAAGAGTTCTAAAGGGGCAGGAAAATTTGCATGACCATGGGGAAAAAGCACCAAAGAATATCATCAGTGGAAAAGATGTAGAGTATAAATCCATTCCATGCAAAATTATGGGGACAAGCTGATCCATGTTTCTGTCCCTAGGCTCAGAAATGAATGGATGGAGAGGCTGGAAAAACGGATAAAGATGTTGAGGACCCAATCTGAAGACCCATCCAGCTGAAGAGTCCACTCTTTACATGTTTGGGGGAAAATAAATCTGTTTTGTAGGAAAGCATGATACAAAAGCTTAAGTCAGTTTTACTTTGTAGCTTAAATGAGCTATAATTAATTAGCTGTCATTGTTAGAAGTTTCATACGCGAAATGTCAGTTGTTGCTTTTAAGATTATGCTTCTGTCCCTTCGTTTGATAAATAGAGAATGTAGCACTCTGAAGTATTTAACCCTAAATAAATCATGGTTCACTGAGATGTAGATGCCTGGGAAAAGAGTTTAGTTACACAGTTGTGCTCTGCAAAAGCATTTTTTCAATATTTTAGGTTTCTGTAAGACTGACTGTAATATAATGAATTTAGATGGTTTAATGAATAGTAGAGATTTTCATTTTTTTACACAACACAGCCCAGTGGAGACTAAGGAATATGGGACATGCACAATGCCACCACATCCCACACCACTGGTGGGACCTACAGATCCTAGCTGCCATGTTAGAAGTCACCTGTGAAGTTTTTAACATATATGTATTGATAAACAGTCTCTGTGAGACACCTACAAGAGCTGCCTCATTAACCCACATTAGCTAACTTGAGACACTACATCAGCAGTGGTAGAACAACTTTAAGTTCTGAAACTGTTTCTGGTACCTGAGCTAAAGGTCTTTGTCTAGAGGTGGGTGGATACCCCGGTTTCACAGAGTAGATTGGTGCACTTTCACCTTGTCTGTCATCATGAGTGATAAGCACGTTTTTTCTTCTTGGAATTTTTCCCTCTAAGACCCAGTATTTATTCCTTAATGACCAGCATTTTCAGATTCAAGCAATTTTCCTCTCCCACATTTCTCATTAGTCAAAAATGTTTCTTGTCTCCTTCCTAATGCTTCATTAGGAAATGTGGCATTTCCTCCAACAATATGAAAGCATTTCAGTCGGCTGGTGTAATCAAATCACTTCCTTTTTAAGGTGACTGCTTTGTTGCCACCAAATGATTAGGGTAATGTACTGCAAAGTTTCTTTTGAGCATGCTAAAAAACTCATCCCTGAAACACTTAACCTTTTAGTCCCTTTTTATAAGACTGTTTCACTACCACTCTGGTAATTCATATTGCTTCAATACAAAGACGATTTGCCAGTGAGGCAAGAAGAGAACAATAGAAAGGTTTGGAGTTTTAAAATATTTAGAAACTCTGGTCTTCTTAAATCAAAACAGAAATTTTATTTTTTTTCCCTCTTTATTTATCAGCTTTTAAATCTACTTTTGTGCAATCCAAGACCAAACAAAATTTATTATGTGAATTTAAACATATAAATAATGTTTGCAAAGTCTGAGGAATTAATAAAATCATGAAAAAATTATCACCTTGAAGCACAAATTCAGAAATATAGGTGTCAGCAGGTATATCCCCAAACTTGAGAGCAGAGTTTGCCAGACACCGGAAAAACCCTACTAAGCCCATGTTCTTTGATTTATTCTTATTCTTAGGCAATTTTAAAAGTAGCATCAACTGTGAATGTGAAGGATCGCAATATGATTAGAATAAAACTGTGCTTAAGAAAACAATCACCAGACAGTGCCAAAACTTAATATTAGGTTTTAGTTAAAAAGTCGATTTCTTTGAAAATGTCAGTGAACCCATTTCAATTACCCCATCCCCTGCCTATGCCTGGTGCTTACTGAAGCTCTAGTTCAACTCCATTATGAAACAGTTTTGGGGTTTATATGATTTTGGCTGAAATTAGAGGTTGAACTGAGCTGAGGGAAACATTTTCCAGACTCTTACTCATTGTGTGAGTTATGGCACAAGGTGCTAAACAGAGGGAGTCAGAGTCGGCATATTAAAAAAATTAAAGCCATAGCCCTTGTTTTCTTCTCAAATAGTTGAGATCCTTCTTACTACTCCTCTTACAAAGCAAATAAGGATGAGGAAAAACCATGAAGAGCTGGGGAAAAAATGTGCCAGGAAGTGACTTCCATCCCAGTTCCTCAGTGTGCATGCATGGTTATGTGGTCACTTAAGAATGCTCTGGAATAAGTCCCTATCAAGCTAGAACAACCTAAATCATCTCTTTTAAAATGACAAAAGGAAACTTATTTTTAATAGATTGCGTCTATTCCAGTCCAAAGCCAAGAGGAATTCTGAAAATATGTTTTCTGGATTAAGCCACTTTCCTAAGAGCTTTATAATTCCACCTCCAGTGTTTAGATTAATTATTTCAGACTCACTTTTCACAGTGTTAGATTCAGGGCTTTGGGCCATGTAATCTTCATTCATTTGAATACTTACAACATGTTTTGATACAAAACCACCAGGGTAATGCAGGGATAATCTACTTAAGAGTTTTGTAAGTTACCACACAAAAATTAATACATATTCAGGAAATAAATGCAATCTAGAATTTATCAGAAAAAAAAAAAAAAAAAGAGTGTGAAAGAATAAAAATTTAAATCTAAATGTCAAGTAATAATCTTAGCAGAAGCTGGAACAGACTCCAGGATAAAAGTGGTTCTGGCAATTTCAAAACAAAAACACAAGTCTTTTCTCTGCCTTGAAGGTCACAAGAGAAATTAAAAAGCAGCAAAAAAAAAAACCAAAACAAAAAAACCCAAACCACTGCAATATCTGTGAGACTCAGAAATAAGCCATGACATTATAAAAATGTCTAGAGAAACTTTATTGTAGGACTAGAAAAGTCATCAACGAAAACCTGATAAAATCAGCTGGTTTTTAAAAGAATCATTACAGCTAGAGAGGAGGCTTAGGTGCTCTTCAGACAATTTTCTACCCATACACAGTTTCAGAGGAATGCATTATTCAACTAAACTGTTTAAACTTAACTCAAATGTTTATAAAATTGCTTCTTGAAGACACATTTCATGTCTTTGATCTTGTTTTTTTTTCTATCCAGCTTTTCACCTTGCTCTTGCTTGTAACAGCAAGAGATTTTGAGTTATGACAACCTGACTTTATTAGCTTTTCAATTAAAATATTAGATGCTTATCTTCCTAGCTTTTATTATTTTGCCATTCTTTTGCTTCATCCTGACACTGAGTACCAAGAAATGCATGACATTTTCTTGTTTCAAATGCATGGTACAGAACTTTTTGAAAAAGCTTGCAACAGTGACAAAAGTCCAATGTAGTTCAAATTTACCATTCTCCGAAGCAAACACTAAATACTCTCCATCCAGCTTCCTTTAAATAGAATTTATGGAAAGTGTGTTCCCTGTTAACACAAGAATGACTGATGCTCCATTTTAGTCATATTAATGATCCTCCTAGTGTATGGATAAGGGCTGACAGCTGTGAAGAATGACTCTGTCAGTAACTTAACAGACTTCTTAGCAGTTTAGCCCAAACTGAGATAGCTTAAATACAGTTCTTCACTCAGAAATCCTTCCTGATCAATGTCTTTCCTTAAGAAAGCATTTCCTCTCTGGAGGTCTTTAATTAAGGAGCAAATAAGCATAACACAGTCACGGCAGCCAGATTTTGATTTTGAATAATTGTCACAGTTCAGACAAAAGGGAGATGGTCTTGCAGACCAATGCACCTTCACCCAGGAGGCTGTCTTCAGTGTGACACCCATAGGTTTGGTGCTTCATATTACATGGCCACTTCACATCTATGCAGCTATGCTGCTTTGGGATTCTATCCACATTCATTGGAGACAAAAATAATTATTGGCCAGTTCTGATGTGCCTGAAGTGGTCAGTAATGAAATAAACCCACCATACAATATCAAGTTCACCTTCAAATTTTCTGTGTTTAGTGTAAATTAAGTATGGTCATGGTGTTTTGCACTCTAGAAAAGCCTACAAGCTACCTCAAAGACTCCGATCCTGGATGCAGCAGGACTGGTTATGAAGTTCTAAAGTTTCAAGGTTGATGAGAGATACTCATATCCATGACAATATATGTCAAAATATAGATAGCTCTTTGAATGGCCTTTGGATTTATGGATCTGACTTGAATGCCCATTCAGATGAGAATCCTATTCTGAGAATGGCCCTGTGTGTCAGGGCACAGGCTGGGGGGTGTCATGCTTGATAGAGGCCCTGACAAGAAAAATGTGGGGATACTGGAGGACGGAAAAATGGACATGAGTCAGCAATATGCATTTGCAATCCAAGAAGTCAGCTTCACCAAAAGCTGCGTGGTCATCAGGGTGAGGGAGGGGATTATGCCACTCTACTCATTCTAGTGAGACCCTACCTGGAACACTGCATCCCGCTGTGGGGCCCCAGCACAGGAAAATATGTTAGAGTGGGTCTAGAGGAGACCACAAAGATGGTCACGGGACTGGAGCACCTCTCTTATGAAAACAGGCTGAGTGAGTTAGGACTGTTCAGCCTGGAGAAGATTCCAGAAAAACCATGTTTCATCTTTTTAATATTTAAAGGGGACTTATGAGAAAGATGGAAGGAGACTTCCTACCATGGTCTGCAGCAACAGATGAAGGGGTAATGGTTTCAAACTGAAAGAGGGTAGATTTAGATTGTACATTATAATTTTTTTTTTTTAATGAGCATCATGAGGCACTGAAAAATGTTGCCTAGAGTGGTGGTGGATACCCCATCACTGAAAGTGTTCAAGGTTAGATTGGACAGGGCTATGAGTAACCTAATCTAGTGGAAGACGTCCTGCCTTGTGACAAAGGGGTTGGAACAGATGATCCTTAGAGGCAAATCCTGACAATTTATACATCTATGATTCTGTGATTTTCTGATTCTATAATTAGCGCAAAGATAGCACCATGCCTGCAGTAAGAAGGGAAAATCAAATTACAGTACCCAAAGACCTGTTCTGTTGGGGAGCTTCCAGAGAAGACAGCTGTGCTATACTTACATCACAGCTCTTTATGTTTGAGCCTTGATTTTGCTGGGCCATTCTCTGTTGACAACCTGCTGTCTATAGCTGCTGGTAGCCATTTGGAGGTTAGCCCTTTACAGGAAGGGTTTATAAAATTCTGTCACAGGATACCCTACTTACGTCTCGTAACTTACTCTTCTGCCAACACAATTTTTTTCTAATGAAAAAGTACGATATCCTCAACCCAAGCTACACGATTCAACCTAGAAAATTCATCCAAGTTTTAGGTACTAATGTGGGCTACCAGAGCATTACTCACAAGTGAAAAACTCCTTCATCCCTTCATCCTCCTCTGTAACCATTTTCTTTTTAGTGAACACAGTGCATGAGATCTATGTAGCTGCTTTAAAAGCATTGAATCTTTCCCAGAGGCTTATTTTTATTCCCATTTTGCTCCTTGCACATATCCTTTTTTACAATCTTACCACTGCTCTGTGTCAGAGGATTCAGTGCAGTAGCTCTGATGCCAGAGGTCACTGGTGAAGTTTACTCTGAGATTTGAGTGCTTTGTATTTGCGACCCTTTGTCCCTTCTCTGCTTCAGGAAGGAGAATGAACAAATCCACCGAGCAGACTAATAGCAACCTGCCAACATTCACTGAACAGATAGAGCTGGTTTTGAATTGCAAATCTGGTAGAGACTTTTCAGGCACTGACTGTCTGCTTTAAAATGCACATACTATAACTAAAAGCAGGAAGCAGACACCAAGCGTTTAAGAGGTTTTTCTTCTCTTTATCCCAGGATGAGAGTTTAATACCAAATTCCATCCCAGAACAAGTTTTTATGGATGAGTAATAAAATCTTTTGAAATGATGGGATTATAATAGAAATGCTGACTCAGCCTTATCCACGGACAGTAAAGAACACTGCTGGTGTAATTATTGAAGGCAACCTATCATCTTCATGGTTCTCTTAGTCAAAAGAAAAATGACAGGTTTTACATAATGCTGAAAATCTATAAGGGCTTTGATGTTACTCTAATCCTACACTAAATAATTGTTCATTTAATGTTCAAGTGATGTGAATGAAACTTCATAAGGTGTTTAAGGTTATTATAATTAGAAAGTTAAGAACACAAGTCATCTGGGAAAAACTGCTATCTCTATTTGACTTGATTTACCTAGACTAAGTCCTGTTGTCAGAATATTTAAGCAATGTTTCATGATTTAGATAATCTTTTAAAGCGAAGGCATGGATAGTCTAGTGAGAAAGAAAAGTGAACTGAAATCAGCCTATACTATCCTGGTATTGTTTGCGGGTTATTAATAGGCAGTGCAGCACCGAAGGGCAAATCTTGGGATAGCGTCTTTGCCCACAGTGAGCAGCTGCAAAGGTGAGAATCAACTATGTCAAAAGCAAGAGCAGTGGGACTCTATGGGTTCTGGAATGGTCCCATGAACTGTATCATCTGCTCTCCCACTCCCAAAAGGAGCTCTGCAAAGGGTTCCTCGGTGTTCACTAGAGCTACACATGTACATGTTTGCATAATGAAATGGTACCAAAAGCCCTAGGCACCCATATTTTGCATTCATATCTAACACAACAGCCCAAAGTCTGTCAGATTAACAAGGACAGGTGAGTTAGAAATACAGACTTTTTTACAACTCTTGGAGACCTCCTGACCTAAGAAAATAGAGACCTTTTATCTCAACTAACATACAGTGTGAAACAGAGCTGCTAAACTCATGAGGATGCTGGACTGCACAGCCCCTCAGCAAGAGAACCTACTTGCTCCATGTCCATCTGTCAGTCTCCAGTCATTTGTTTATTGCAGGATTATCAAGGAGAGCTTTGTTTTGATTCTTAAGGTTTCACTTCACTGAATGGAAATCTTGGAGAGCCAGAAGACTAGTCTTACCCTGAAAATTCCTCAAAGCAAACTCACAGGGTGATCCATGATCTGCAATTTAACAAGTAAGTGAGCAGGCAAACACTACTTGACACGAGGCCTGCTCCCACCTCTAGTCTACTCACCTCCCTCTATGTGCTGACAGAGCTGCTCGGGAGGCTGTGCACTGAAGCAAGTCAGAGAATACATCCAGCTGAAATAAACAGATATACATGTATTTTTGCTCAGGTGGTTTATGACAGATCTGCTCCCTGATCCACAGATCTCTCTGTGGTCACATACTTGTACAGGAGACAAAAGAGTGCCAACAGCATGGCTGATGAAGAGCAGAGCCGAAAAGGAAATCCTGGCTACTTAACATAGACCCTGATCTGTCCATGTCCAACCTATTTAATGTGCTAGTTTTCCAGGCTGTTTCAATAAAAAGTACTTCATTAATAACTGTTCCAGACATTTAAAAAGAATCATCCTACCAAACAGTAACACATACCTATAATTCAGACAGTGATTTATAATTATAGCATTTAGAAATTAGAATTGTTACCTCATTCTTTCACTGATAGGGAAAATAAGGCAGGGAATAGTTGTGTTTTATGTCACATAACCAGCCAGTGCTGTAGCTTGGTTATAGTTGAAGCTCTGCACAGCACACCAGCCTTCTATCCACCAGAAAAGAGAGCCTGTTTGTTAAAAAAATCAAAATGCATGCAAAATGGCCAAAATATTGTGAACTTTTAGCATGTAGGGCTTTGGCCCTACATGGATTTCTAAACCACATTCCCAGAAATATGGTTTACTCCATTCATTGTTTCCCAGCAAATCTGTCCTGGACAAGTTCTTCAGTTCTCTTTAAACCCAAGTTTCATTCTTATGCTCAGAAGGGTAAAAAACAGCGTTTTCTCATCACTGTTTTGCAATATAAGCCCTCTAGATTCTACGGAGTAAAACAACTAAATAACCAAATCTAGCATATATACAACATGAAGTTAACAATCCTTTGTGAAAATTGATAACAGGTGAATTTTTTGAAGACTGTCTATGGAACAACTTAGTTAGAAGCTCTTAGTTTGCAGCATCTTATGTATGAAGCATTTATTCATCCAACACATGTTCACATCAGAATTCAAGAAAGTAGCCATCAGATCATAGACTATTATACTAAACCAAATAATCATTCTTTACAAAAAAACTATGAACACCACAAATTACTTTTATTATTATGATGACATTGATCTTTTATAATTTATTTTGGTTTGAGAGCAATATTTTTTCAAGAAAATGGAAATTAAGCTTCTCAACTTCACAGTAGAAATTATCTGAAATAGGCTTTGTTTTACCAGAGTAGATTGGCTCTCACTAGCAAAAGACTACCTCGTAATGAAATATTAATGTAAGGGGTTTCTACTTTCATAGCTTCAACTGAGCTGGAAAAATGATTTAGCTAATTATGGTGCTACTAGTTTTTTTTTAGAAAACCAAATGCTGAAACTCATCTTGGACTTGTTTCTCAGATAATTTGATCTTTTCCTTCCAAAGGCTCAGGTTACCCAACATGCTGAACTAAAAATATTAGATGTTTTGATGTGAGATCAAAACACAGCAGTTACGTGACCTGAGCTGTTTCCAAAACCTCTGTCATTTTAGCCTAAATGTTACCCTAGATGTCCAAAGCTCTTCTACTAGACTGCTCAGAACGGCCCCAGCCTAAGCCATCATCTCACTTACTCACTCATGTCTCAGTCAGGCATGAATACAGACAACACAGTAATCAGGACGAGTGTGGGCAGCATATTTTTCACATGTGCCAGAAAGAGCCCTGCTACTAAAGAACACAGTGGAGTCAATATGAGATTGGACAGAAGGGATTCCAAACAAACATACAAAGAAAAACATTTCATTAGTTAAGGGACTATGCCTAACAGTTGTGACAAATTCTCAGATATGAGAAGATGCAGATTTTCTCATCAGATTCCTGGCTACCACTCTGTGAAAAAAAAATAAAAAAACCTCAGCTGTTTCACAGTATTTGATTTCAGTTTTGAAATAACAGATCTACCAACATGAGAGCATGTGTATATATGAGCAATATGTGATAGGAAACAAGCCTTCCTAATCCTGTCAGTTACATTAAAAAATCTTTGCATTATTCTGATATACATACTAGGAAATTGATAGAAGGGACTTCCAGGATCTCCTAGAAGTCTCAAAGCTTCATTTTGAAATGGGGCACAGCAGTTTTATGTCCCTTACAGGCAAGAATCTACCCTACTATTCTTGCCTTCCAAGCACAAGCCTACTGATGGTGGTATAACAAAACCCCAAAGAGAGGTTTAATCTGTTTCAAAAGTTCAGGCTGAGATCACAAAGTATTGATATTAACAAATTATGACTGTAGTGCTTCAATTTTCAGAGGCCATTTTCTTTACTTTTATTTTATCCCCTCTTCTTACAAGTTTCCAGCTGACTTCCAGCTCAGCTGTTTTTCATTAATAGGTAAAGAGCAACTTTCAATCAAATAATGAAGGTACAATGTACTACACCCCATGATAGTTTAGTAATAAAGATGGTGACCCAGTACAATGTTCGGACGTAAGACACTTCCTTAGAAGTCTCTAATCCTCATTAATTGCCATGTTTAAAAATTACTCCAAACTCACTCTGACCAATTAGTAAAGAACATCACAAATGAACGATTAGAAGATTCCTAATATTACTGTCCAAATTACACTAACCCCCACTTGTCAGTTTCTCCTCGGAGAGAGGACCTGCTCCTGACATAGGATGAAGAGGAACAGATTAACCTGAACGTGATCCTGATTAATGCAAAAACAAGACAGAGAAGAGTAACTGTAGCCTATGCATTTGAATCATTGAGCCTCTAACACCATTTCTTTTTGTGAGTTTCTGCACAGTTGTATCCTTAACTGGCGACTACATGGCTGTCCTCACTAAACTACCATCCTTCTTTTTTGATCTTCTTGAGAGATCATGGACCTATTCCCATCTTCCAACAAGTCTTTGAACCACAACCTTCTGAATTTGAGAGGAAAATTAAGTGAAATCCTCATCAAGTCACAGTCCTTTGGTGTTTATCAGGGTCCTCTCTCCTTTACATTTCTGGAAGTTCATAGAGTGTGGAGATAGAACGATGATTTACCAATTCATTTGATACCCAGATAGTGTCACTAAGGCATTGCCTCCATGGCAATACTATATAAATCTACTTTCCTCACTTGCAGGAAAAAAACAGAATGGTTAAGCACAGCAGCATCCACCATAATTTATCTCTACTATACAGTGTTCCTAGTAAATCCTTTGTGTCTTTGAAGTTCTACCTTTGTTCATATTAACTGGTTTGTACTACACGCAGAATTCTCAGGGCAGGAAAGCTATCTCTTACCATCTTTCTACTCATGATGGTAGCACATCTAAAAGAATATATAAAAATTTTACAAGAAGTAGAACTAACACATTCCTCTGATTAGCTTCTTGTGATTCATTATTTTTCCAGTGCCATTTCTGCACAGTTTCTTTGGCAGTGAAGTCACAGTTCTGGGTGATGTAAATTTGATGGCCTTTAATAAGAAGCAGATGGTAAATGCATTTGCAGTGATGCAGGTGGCTGGCTTTGACTCTGCTGTTTCATAGCTATGCAGATGCTACTCTGACTCAACTAATGGAAGAAGAAGAGGAGTAAGTCATTTAAATTTAATATTTACTTTGGCAAACTGTGTATCTGGACACCAATCTGACTTGGAAATTGACACATCAGGATACTATCATCTAGAACCAATTTACATGAAAGGGTAGGGTAGTGATGAAGAGGCGGAAGATCTGCAGAAATAGAAAATCTTCTAGGTTAAAAAGGCCAAATGGAAACTTACACCAGATTCAGCCTGAAGATGCAACAGCAGGATACTTGTCATCAAATCTCTCCTTAAATGAAATAAACACAAGGACAACCTTCTGCTTGTGAGTCAAAGTAGCACAAACTGGCTGCAGCAGCACTATAGAGAGATCAGTCCCTTTGCCACATGCTATTGGTCTTAAGACATAATAATTGCATTATGGTGGGGGATAGGAGGGAGGTATTGGGTCCTTGGTTTTCTGTTGATGTGAGGGACCACTGTTTGCAGCCAGATGAAGGGAAGCTTTATTCATTTGGCAGAAGTCATGTCTTTAAAAGAGCTGGATAAGGCACAAGAGTAGTGTAAGAGTACCTGGTGATAAAAAATTGTTTATGGACAATGCTGGAGAATTTTAACCTTCAAAGAGATAAATTTATAAGCACCTTGTCAAAGTGTTGAAAAATCCTGAAGATGGATAAGATTGCTCTGGAAGAGCAGGTTCTGTCCTCGGTATGGGTAAGACAAGCAAAAGAAATAACAGCTGCATGTTCAGGCCAAAAGAAAAGTTTTTTTCCTTTCAAAGTTATGAAATAAAGACTGTTGTTATCAGCATTAGTAAGCAGAATTCCTTGATCATTTTTCAAAGTTGAAAGTATCCGTAACGATATTGACTACAGAGTTTTTTCATGGAACCTTAACAACTGTTAAATGCTCTGTGCATTAATGATAATTGGGTACTTTTGATAGTATTATTAGCATTTAAGATCTTTCTCTATGTCTGCATGTTCTCTAAAGATAAAGCCAAGAGATGTATTTCATTGTCAGACCCACTAATACACATTTTCTGCACACACATGGTCAGGGACGGAGTGCATAAAGTGGAGAGGTCAGAACAAGAAAGACAAGAAACAGCAAGCAAAGGCCTCAAGTATAAAAAAGGCCAACTTAATATACTGGGGAAATAGGTATGAACTCCAAAACAATGACTGAGGTTTATACAGTGAGAATTCAGACAAATGTTCTTACCTCTGTCTTTTATAGCAGAGTATAATTAATCTCTGGAGGAAAAGGCAGAAAAACTCAATTTTAGTTGAACTGTAACATTGCACAAAGCACTCGGAGGAAAAGGTTCCCACTGTAATATTTTCATAGAGGCTGTGAGATCTCTACATTCTCTTCTTTCATAGTACATACAAGATTTTTGTGCACGATCAGTGTGTCACATCTTACAGCCCTGGAGAGATACATTTACGTGTTTCCCCCAGTCAGCCTTACAGCCAGAGGTGAAGGTGGCAGTGGCTTATATTAGATATGTAGATATTCTTCATTCTCTCATGCTTCATGTTTATTTGTGAGAGAATACACTGCTTAGGGTGGCAAAGGCCCTCCACAGTAATACCGGGAGGGGCCACTCATGGTGTGGAGCTGCAGAGTGTGCGGTGGTGTCTGGATCTTTTCAGATTACCAATACAAACATTTATGGGATCAAACTGTAACACAGATCACAGGAAAAAAAATCTGTATTAAAACGTTTCAAAAAAAGTCCTTTTATCTATATTTTCAAACAACAAATTATTTATTCTAAAAACAGCATGTGTGAGTCCAAAAGGCTCCAAAAGAGGAATTCATTGACATTTCTGTGATAAAACATGACTGGGTAGGGATAAAAAGTTAACTGATTGTTCTTCACTCTCGTATGCTTCTACAGAGACATAATTGAGCCCTAAAGCTATTGTCCTTTTGATATCTTTAAAAAGAAGTTAATTCTCACTTTACTTGTGTCAGTATCATGCACGACCTCTCCTTGAAATAGGCAGCTCTTGAAAAACAAGGCATTATATTCTCATTTTTAACTTGACCAGGAAATGGATTTTTCTAAACACTCACCGGTATGTTTCAATTCATATTTGTTTGAATGGACAATGCTAGTAACCTACTGTAGCAGTGTGGTACAAAAAAATGAAACACCTGGGTTTTACCTGCATTAAGAACAGATATACTCCAGGAAGAAATCACAGAAGCATCCATGTTCAGTTTTACAAAGTGAAGCCTTGCGCAGATTGAATGTGTCAATTTCTTTCATTGGATCTGTTCTTTGGTTTAATCATAAACTCCTGTTGGATCAAATACAATAACTGATTAAGCAGTGTTGATAGAAACTTGTAATATGAGCCAAATCTGAAAAAAACAATGAGATTCCTAAGTATGCACATAAAGAATCTCTCCTCAATTAACCCCACTGAAGGCAGATTTTTCCAGTTCATCAAAAAAAGTTTGACAACAGGAAGAGTCATAAGAATATATTTAAAGTATTAATATAATTTCCACATACAATTTTACCTGTCAATTTTAATCATAACATTTTGGGGTTTTGTTGTTATTTTCTTTTGCTTACCTTGACCAAGAACTTTTGTTTAGACAACTCCAGCCTTTTAGAATTTTTTCTTCTTGTTTTCTTGAACCCCAAATGATTCCAGCATCCCAGGAGTCTTCATCTCCTTTAGAAAACATACACAGAAATGCCTAGATAATGGTGACACTGGGCTGCACAAAACGGGCTGCAGGTTGGTAAATTAGCTCTAGCCAAATGTACAATATGAATTGGTATTTGACAGCAGTGACCCAGGTAAAATTTCCATCAGCTTATGGAGAAGAGAATTACACATGATTTTTACAAGGTCCAGACAGATGCATTTTCCTAGTGTAACATGTGCATCAAAAAGATGAAAAACATAATCCTAGCAACTGTTTTGAAAATGGTTTTATCCATTAGGTAGCAGTCCCATTATCCTGAAGCCATTTATAACCCTACTGTCTCAGCAATATGTTTATGAACATCTTTATGTAACTCGTGTTTATGAATGAGTATAGGCTCATAACATTTTTCTGCTGCAAGGGAACACTTTCATCTGTTTTTCATAAAAGGTGAACTGAACCACAGACATATGGAACAACATGCAGGTAAAAGAACATCAGCACTTCCTCAATTATGTCTTTGGAATAGGTGCAATTTACCAGCTTTTCTCACCTTGCTTATCCTGTAGTGGTTGGAATGCAGCTGGGGGGTTTCAATCACTACTATGCTACAGGAACACTAGATTTGGTCATCTCCTTGGCATACAAATGCACCAACAGCAGAGAAGCTGCAAAATTCATGTAAGAGGAAAGTTAAGGAAATTTGTGATTTATATGGATAAAACTGGAAAAAATAATGTGTTTACCCTATGTTCTAAAGTTCTTGAAATTTAATCTGTAATCCTGAGAAACCATGCTGATAAACCTTAAAAAAAAATTATTTAAAAATAATCTTTATTGCACCGATCCAAAAGCACAATATTTGCTGCTGATTTTTGTTTATTTAAAAGAAAAAATTAAGACAGCAGTTAAAATTTCGAAACAGTGTAAATATACTGATTTTATATTAAGTTTTCTAAGAAAATAGTTGGTCAACACAAATTTTTTACTAACAGACCTTAGTAAATATCAAACTTAAAAGAAATTATAGATACTAGAGAAAATTTTGATTAAAGTAGTGTAGCAAGGACTTTGAGCTTCTTCGTAATGGCTGGTAATTACATAAACTCATTTTGCACTTTGTATTCCTGTGGTAACCCTAAACTCCTCAGGGCTCACTACAGTAACAGCATATTTATCTTATCTTTCAATTAAATATTAAAAATAAACAGATGTTGTAAAGAATCAAAAAGGAAATTTTAGGGTTTGAAATTATTCATCTATCAAACATGCTGCTAGAATTTTCATCTTGAGAAGTGAAATGGCGAAACAGTAACTCACACAAGAGAAATGTGATAAGAGGGCACTGAATCACTTCCACTGGGATTATTCAAGGCATGCAAAAGGCCCTGGATTTCAGCCACAAATCCTGCTTATTTGACTTGGAATAGGAGACACTGTTCATCTAAATGACCTGAATGTGCTGTAATCACTGGGGAGTTTTCATTGATAATGTGTTCAAATATCAACTACTAATTATTATTTGCAATCATTAAACTAAATCAAAGTTGATAGAAAGGACCACTATTTCAATTTGTAAGTCTTATTCTCCTTAAATTGTTCCAGGATGTTAAGGATAGTAATGGCTTCAAAGTCCTTTTTATGTGTGTATCCGGGAGGTATGGTGGGAAAAGATAGCATCAGTTTTGGAGAGTAAACCCTTAGAGGAACAAGGAATTGCTCAGGGAGATTATTCCAATAGAGCAAAGATAGTCTGTGCTCGTTATGTGTCTTAAATAGGTGCTCTTTCCCAATTGAACTCCAACGGCAAAACTAAACAGTCAGTAGGGCTATTACCCGAGTCCAGCAAAAAAAAGTCTTTTTTACGCATTTTATAAAAGCCTATGTGTAAAGACCATGTGCCTTCTGCCTGGCATGCCAATCTGCTGTTAATCTAAACTCCTGATACCATACAGTCATTTGACAATTCTCTTCTTCACTGAGTAAAAATCCAGTGACTGGTTTTTCTGTGAGTACAGAGCACTCTTTGGAAAACTGAAAAGAAAAAAGCAGTATCAAGAATCAGAATTCAAACAAAGTTAAGATGAACGCTCAGGCCTAACTCAGCTGTTTAAAGAAGGTTTTGACTTCAAAAAGTAGAGATTTGTTGTTACTGAAGATGATACATGAAAGACATGCACTTTGAGGCAGGCAGATATCCAGGAGGGTAATGGTTTCCGTTGTGGTCATTTCCACAAAAACCGTCACTGGCTTAAAGACATTTGTTTAGCAAAACTAAAACAAATCCTGGCACATAAAAATGTCATTTTGATTTAGGTTAGATCACAATAGGCTAGGTTTAAAATTCCCTTTCAAACCTCCCTGGATTGAAAAGAAAAATTCAGACTCTAATATTATCAAGCAAAAATAAACAAATCTTAAAAATACTTCAGTAACATAAAAAATAAACTAAACCAAAAAGACATATAGAAAATAAAAAATTTAAAAATAGAACCAAATGTAAAATATTACCTTTCAAATTGATTCACGATTTATTCTAGATGTTATAATACATTGACCGTCCAGCTAGGTCATTAACCAGATCTGAGTCATGGCAATGATATTACAGTTTAAGACAAGAGAAAACAAAAAAGGGAAAAAAGAAAAAGAGACTTTCACACAAGAAATTCAATTTACTTTTGGCTCTGTTGCCGCCAGAGACCAGTTTGGAGCAGGTCCTGTGATAAATCCAACATCCAGTGCCATGGCAAATTGCTGGGTTAATGAAGGGAGTTCAAGTAGGGAAATGGAGACGAGAATAGCAAGGCGCTGATCGTCTGTAAATTACTTGCTGCAGGGCATATGGTGTTAAAGCTCAGACAGTTAAATACACCATTTTTTCTTGGATGATAAGCAGAGGATTTACTTCACTTTCATTATTTTACCAAAACTTCCCCGTTAAACTAATTCATTTTTGTGTGACCAGCAATGTATGGTTATGATAGGAATTTCATGTGCAAAAAAGGAACGAAATAAAGGCAGATCAGAGAGAACATATGAAGCTTTTTAGGCAAGAAAATACTTTTCTAAAATGATGAATGTGCAGTTTTTAAAATGTTTGGTACTTCTTGCAGGAAAAAAAAACCTCTGGCAATTTTCTTTAGTAAATTCTTGTACATTTAGTAAACTTCCTTTCCTAGAAGTTACTTAACACTGGGAGAGGGAATCACTTTTCCCACAATACTTATGCCATCTATAGAGAGTGGTTTACTTCCCTTTCCCACATGTTCCAAAACCATAATTATAATTATCCTTCCCTAACTTCATAAGGTAACTTTATAATTTTTTTTTTTTTTTTTTTTTTTTTTTTTTTTTTTTTTTTTTTTTTTTTTTTTTTTTTTTTTTTTTTTTTTTGTGAATTCACCACCCCTGTAACTTTGTCTTTGCATTGCAGGGATTTTAAAGTACACCAATATCTTTACCAGTGCACTAGTTTGAAACTAGTGAGACATTTCTTGATTTGGCTTTTGAGGGGAGTGTGGGCGGAAAGTTGTTTCTTTGTTGTTGGTTTTGTTACTGTGTTTTATAGGTGATAGTTCTATCAAGGGAGAAAATAGTAAAGAATGTTCCCTCACCTCCGCTAAATATCTAGCTTTAAATTCACTACTGTCTTATAGCTTCAACTTTCAGACACCTTCGTGCATTAACGGTATTACTTTTGTGAGTGGCAATACCCTCATGTTCGTAGGGTTAGTTTTTTCTCTAATGTTACTCTCTTTGGCTTTTCCAGGGAACCAGGCTCCTTTGCATGAAGAAGGATGCAGGATTTCCACATGAAGTTTCAGAGTTAGCAGAATCTGGTTATAGCACCTATCTGTTGCCTGTTTAGGAGCCACAGTTTGTGTCTTGATCTCTTGTGACTGTTCTTTGCAAATAAAAAAATGAAAGAATTTAGACATTTCAGTTGTAGCATTGTGCTTTTTAGGTTTTGGGGATTTTTGTATTGTTAGGTGGTTAATTCTACGTACCCCCTATGTTCTTCCCCTATCTGAATCACCCCCACCCCCCGGGTTCTGTTACCTGTCAATCTTGAGTGATGTAACTCCCAAGACCCCGCCTGTCATATGGAGACCTTACCTTCAGCCTAGAAGGTTCTGAGAAGATCACCAAATGATTGGATGGGTTCCCACCTTTACCCCTCACTGCATTCGGGTTTGTTCCCCTACATGTCACTAAGTCAGAGAGCCATCCCCTGCTTATCCCTAATTGGTCCCAGGTTAGACCCTACCCCGAGTTCCTCCCCCCTTTATCAGCTGCTGTACTCAGGTGCGTGCCGAGGTTTCGCCTGGGCTTCTGCCCGTGTCTGGGGTCCCCTCTGCAGGATGAATAAAT
Organism: Sitta europaea; assembly: GCA_013400255.1. NCBI lineage: Eukaryota > Metazoa > Chordata > Aves > Passeriformes > Sittidae > Sitta > Sitta europaea. Next base: position 295,777 of record VXBS01001513.1, read on the forward strand.
CCATGATTTCAGCCCAGGCGGAGTCTCCCTCTTTCTGTGCTGCCATCGCTGCTCGCTTACCTGCAGACAAGCCGAGACCCGCGGGTTCGACAAAGTCCGTGTCGCTGCGGAGTCGTACCAGCGCTGCTGCGGTGTTAGGGCTGGCCGGAGCAGAAAAAAAAAAAACGCAGACACCGTGACACTCAGTGTTTTTTATTTTAGCATTCCATTTTCTGAATCAATGAAACAATTTGTTTGAACTGTGAAGCAGAAAGAAAAAAGCTCATATAAGATATAAAAAGACATAAGTTTATCACCTTCTAAAATTTCAGCTTTGATGCTTTATAGAAATAATTTTATGTTGTCAGTTTTTCTAAGTAGTGTAATATGTGAATTTTGAGTCTTAGTTGTTCTCAAGAACGTAGATGTACTATTTTAATTTATGTGTTTAAAGAATGCAGAGGGGAAAACTGTAACAATTCCCCAAACCAAGAAAATCAGAGCATATCTTTAAACAATCTTAAGGAAAATTCCTCTGTTCCAAGAGGAAAAGAAGAAATCCTTCTGACATCTTGCATTTTATTGAGTTAACACATAATAAATTGTTCATCATATGAGTATATAAGTTGATTTTTCACGTCCACTGTGAAGAATGTTTCTAGCAGGGAAAAAGGGCTTGAACACCATGATAGAATAGACTAGCGCTGATACATACTGACAGCTATATTAGCCAAAACCAAATAGACAAAGAAAAGCCCTACATGTTAACGAAAACATGCAGACCCTGTGCAAAGGACCTTGACATCACAATATGGCTTCTTTAGCAAATAGCAGGGAGTCCTTGTTCCTTTGAAGCTTTATAAGAGTGCAAGCAGCCATCGGCATCAGAGTCAGCAAGTCCTTTCATGCGCTGAAGGGCACCCTTCCGCACTCTTGATGTCATCACTAATGCCGGCTAAAACATACACTGAATTACTTGCAATATATTGGTCCTATTGAAAAGATGGGAGATTAAAAACATCATGACCGCCTTATTTTTGAAAATTGGTGTAGAAATTTAGAAAGGGCTGATGATTGTGTTAAAAAACAGAAAGCAAAACTACAGTTCAGAAACTTGTGCCAAACGTTCTCCACTTCACAGGTGATGCAACGGCTTCAGGTTGTACCTCCAAAAACTCCGGGTTGTGCCTGACCAAAAGAACACTTTTCACCTCGTGCTTCTGTTTTGAGATGTGAGGGCAGCTTCAGGCTCTAGAAGCTGCTAAACAACGACTGCTTGTGTTTCACACATAGGGCCCAAAATGCCAGTCTCAGAAACCCCCTTAATCCCTATTGCCTTGGTACATGTGCCAGCAGCACTAGTTATCACCACCTATAAAATCTCTTCTTTCCCTCACCAGGAGAGAAGACAATTTCTAAACTTCTAATTTTTTTATTCTAAATTTCCAGAGGAAAAAAGAAGATGGCAGTAACAGAGATTCTCCCATGCCTGCTCTCTGAGTTATTACCATCGGTGAGCCCTTTATTTGCCATTGGACTATGAAAAGCTCCATGCTGAAAGGTATTGCCCTTCTTCAGAGAGAGCTATTTCATCTCATTTTTCCTAACATTACCCCCAGCTCCCATGAAGAGTGTAAAGAACTGATACTTTTATACTGGAAGTAAGATGTGTGTTACCAGCTTCAGGTGCAGACAAATGTGCAGTGCCTGCTCCCTAGATATATATGACTTGTCTCTCTTCACTGTATGGAAGCACCTTCCAAAATATTTCTGAAAAGGGACACTAGTAAAGAGAGTTGGTGTGACATTCCTACTAGCCCAGAATGGATATTATTTTGTGCTGTAGCCATCTATTCAGACACCAGGGTTTACATGCCATTTCCTGACTTGGTAGCCAGAAAACTGGAACAACTGAAAAGAAAGTAACTCCTTCTATGTTTTTAGAGAACATATGAAAGGTCAGGTCCTTGAACAAGTGCTTCTACAAGCTTTAATCTCTGATTAAGCACAGGAACAACAAAAGCCTGAAGGCAATTGTATTTGTTACTGAAAGACTAATTAAAACTTATCAGAATGCTGCTTAATTTAGTCTTTGACCTTTTGAATGTGCTAACAAGTCAGAATAACTGTGTAGAATCTTTGCAATAGACAACCGAAACAAACTGTAAAACCATCAAGCACCATTAAATTGGTAGCCTGTATGTCTGCAGCTAAAGTGGGTACCTTATTTGCTGAGCAAATTTTCTGCAATAACTTCTGATTTTTGGCCACAGTCCTTAAGCAAGAACTTCTGCCAAAATGGAGGAACCTGTTTCCTGGGAATTTTTAGAGTACATCCAGAGTATTTTACTGGTAGTGATGGGGAACATGATAGATATTTGAGGTGAGCAAAATGTGGAGGGTTTTTTTTCTAAGAAATAGTAACAAGCTTACTTTTGAGATGTGTGATTCCACTTTCTAGACCATTATTATTACTCTCATCTTCGTTAATTTTGTTATTGCTCTAATTTCCTAACACTGTAGATTCTGGCATGGTGAGGCATGGGGAGTGGACCAAGGGCAGATGCCTCCTCTGCCAACGTGACCAAGGGGATTTTGCTGATTTCTTCACGGTCTGAGAGATGGCTGTGGTGAGAGACACAGAACACAGTGTACAATGGAAATCCTTAAAGCAGGACCAAGATATCCATTCATGTTATTCATGACTGATTATCTCTGAGTCAATTCACTGCCTAAAATAATGACAGACTATGGAGATCTCTTCACATCAAAGTGTTAAATGGATTTAAATTCCTTCTACTCCCACCCCATATCCAGGTGCCCCTGACACTGTCCACTAAAATGATGGAAAGTTTTAATTCCTACAAAAGTGGCACTTGCTTCTCCCCACAGAAGAATGTGAATGTGGCATGGAGCAAATCGGAGTGGACAAGATGGGGGTGGTGGCAGAGAGCTTCTCAGGGGTGCAAGGATAGGCTCTACTAGCCAATATCAGTCCCATTATAGACAAGCTTGTCACTAGTTACTTTAGGTTTCACCAGTTGCCAAAACTTTTCTACAATAGGAACAATGACATTTGACCCATCACTCTACTGTCGAGGCTGAAAAACAAGTGTGGTCTCTTCTGCCCTAGTGACCTCTTCAGACCCAGATTTGCAGCACATGCAGGACATTGATTATAGAGCTGCTATTTATTGTGGCAATTGCAAAAGAAGTAGAGCTTAGGGGATTTTTAGTGGGTTGTTCCCACACAAAATTTACTGTGAAGTTTGAAAGATCTGGGTAAATCATATCAGGAGTTTGTAGATTTGTCCAAAGTTTGAAACTTATCCTTTGTTGGAAAGAAAATGGAGAACACTTCCATTTTTCCACTTCCATTAGTGAATAATTCTAATTTATCTGGCCTACCAGAAATTTAAGAATGAGATCTGATGAGTATATGTGTGTGTTCATACAAGCACATATAAATATGAAAAAGAAAAATACATACACTGCAGAGACATGTGAAGTTTATATCTACTTCAGTAGATAGTGTGTATATATATATATATACACAATATACTAAAATACAAAAACACTGACTTATTATATCCCAATGGAATGATGTTGAATGAATTTGATTCATGACCAACATGGTGAGCTTCTTTCAGAAGCTCTTCAATTTAAACAAAAGTATTCTAAGTGCATGAACTTATCTATGTGTAACAAAGAGGGCTCCTCTTTATTGAATATTTACCATGTTAAGCTATTAATGCAAGAATTAAGCGAACAAAAAAACCAACATTCTGATTACCAAATTTGCTAATTTACTTAATAGTTTCACCAGGTTAACTGGATTTTGTTAATCTCTTTAGAATTAATTATTCTATCCCCATTCCCTTGAGAATTTTCCTTGCAAAGGAAATAAAAAAGCCTGAGAGCTTTAGTAGTGTAATAAATGCATCAAATTCATGCTCATATAAATATGATAAATATATTCGTACTTAGGGAAATTTATATATATCAAATCACGCTTTAGAATATGTTNTCTTTATTGTATTATTATCTATAACAGTACTCTGACATTTTTGTTTCACATTAAAACAAATTTTGGAGTCTCTAGAGGCAATATTACCTCCAGCTACTTATTCCATATGCACTTGTAGAGAAAAATATGGCAGTACTTAAAATGCAACATTTTAGTGAATATCTGAGATTTACATATGAATACTCAGATATTTTCTCTCCTAAGCACCATAAAATCTCATCAGTCATTTATAAAACGTTCTGAGTGCTGCTGTTTGCTGCTCTTTCAAAATTGTGAACATTGTCTTTAAGGACCCTCCATCACTGCCTGTTCTGCTGAAGTATTTTCTGTGAGGGCAGAAAGGAAGTAGTTTAGAGCAATAAAGAACTTGAAACAACACAAGCAAATCATTCTTGTTTCTGCTTAATTTAAGCTATTTAAATGGAGGGGTTTGTTTGTTCAGCTCTCACAAAAAGAATCCTCTTGACTGGATGCAAGTTGGACACAAGTCTGAAGGACTGATTCTTTAGCAGAAAGCCTGTCTCCTGCTGTGGCCACTCCCACCGCTTTGGCAGGTTCTCTAAGGGGTGACAGACAAACAGAACCGTGGTCCTTGACCAGCAGAACACTTTGTATATGGAGCTTCAGAGAGTTGGCAGGTCCAAACCTGACTGATTATCTGTCTGTGGTGGGAGGATTGCAGGATACCTCCATGTTCACCTTCATCACAGTGGCACTAATGGCAGGGCTGCAAAACCAGAGGGCACATTTCCCGAAAACAGAAAGAAAGGCACAACTCATCTGCACCCCAATTTTGTGCAGCTTGAAATGGCCTTAATTGCATCCAATAACTGGCATATTGCGCAGTATTGAAGTATCAGTTCTTCCAGTGGAAGAAAAAAATTTATATACTTGTTATTTGTTTTTATAACTTAGCTTTAATTGTTGCCTATTTCAGTCTCTGAAGAGATGAACTTGAAGATGTTTTAACAGTGTTTGTGTAAAGTTTTTATTGTTAAAGACTGTTGGCTCATTTTGTGGGGAGTTTTGGGTTTGAATTTTTTATTTTTTTCCCAGAGGAAACTTTTCTTTCAAGTCATAGTTTTTAAAGTTTTTATCTTAAATATTTATCAGGGTTTTAGCTTTATATTTCAACTTTCTAGTTACTTTTGACATATGCAAAGAAATATTTATTTCAAAACTAATTCTAAAATTTAGCATATTCTATTTCTTAAAAAATTTGAAGTATCATGTACTTGTCAGAATATTTAAAATGCATTTTCAAAGTGTGAATCATGTAAAAGCCCAGCTTGTTTAACTAGACAATAACCCAGCTCAGTATTTATCTATGAGCTACCAGTAGTTCCTCTCAAGAAATATAACATTATTGATTTTCTTTCATTGAACATTTTTATCTTGGGGTCTCTTCTCAGTAACACTTATTTTATTTCTTCATAGCTGAAAAATTTCACAAAAGAAGTACTAACAACTTAAGATAAAGATGTATTTATTCTTAGTGTACACACTCAGAGACTTTTCAGTTCTGGTAAGTAACTAAATGATCAAACTTTTTACCTTCTACCTTAAAGAGTTTCATTTGAATCTAAAAAATGGGACAGGAAGAATCACAAAATTAAATCTCGATTCCACTTTTCATATTTTTTCCTCCAGGGAAGAGTCTGGATTTATTGCAGAGTAGATTTATACCTATGCCCATCACAGAGAGCTAGCACATGATTGATGCCAAATGCTAAAATATATGTCCAATGAGAGTTTATTATCATTTATTTATTAAGACTGATGTCTTCAAAACTAGCATCAATTGAATGAAAACCTGATCTTTCCATAAATCTTAGGAATGTGTCTTTGTGACACATTGTTAGTATGTAGGATTCATAGTATTAATATTTATCTAGAGCAAGCACAATATCCTTGAGTCCTGGTTGTTTCATTAATTCTCAACATATTCAGGGACTGATTTCTTTACTCCCAAGGACAGGTTTTGTTTGGATTTGGGGTTTGTTGTTTTGGTGGGCGTTTTTTCCCTTTTTTCCTCAGAAAGGAATCAAATGAATAATAAGATATCTTTGCCAATCCTAGCACAGTTAGTTCAAGGTACCTTACACAGTACCATATCTCTCAATACAACTTCACACAACACAGCTCCATGTTTGACAGCCTCATTGTCAGTGAGGGAGGTGTAAGAAAAACAGCCTTATATTCATACTCCGGAGAGATTGCTGCACAAGCAATGGTTTCTCTTCCAAAAGCCTTCCCTACACGGGGAAGTTTAGTCACATAAATGCTCTTGTATAGACCACCAGTAACACAGCTATAGCCCACAACTGGGAAAATGGATCCATGCATAGTTCTATCTAGCACAGCAAAGTCATTTTGTTCCTAACGCAGACTGCAGAAATCTTGTTTAAAAATGTTTGATGATGGAGTTTATGTAAAGGAAAGAGGTCACAAATGTTTTAACCAACATTTTCTTCAAATATTTTCTGCTTTCCTGTGTGGCTTAAGATTTTTTTTTGTCTTTTCCCCATTAAGGCAATGGATTTGGAAATTGATTCCTTTCTCCCTGTTCAATCCAGGCTAATGTAGTATAAGTTTTATGTTTGTATGGGACAAGTTCAGTTTTAAGCTAGATTTTTGGACACAATGTATATAGTTGCACTAAACTAACTGTGCTCAGAGTTTCTGGCCCTACACTCCCATCTCCAGCCATACAAACATGTAGCAATCTTCCCAATTTTACTAATCTAATAACAGATTTACATTGCTCCAGGCTAAAAGAAACAAGCCAGCACACCATGAGGCATCCCATAAAACCATGCATCCATATCTTACCTTGTTACAAGATAGCACTGACATCTACTTAATATAACAGCAGGAAGTTGTGTCAACCCTTTTTCCACCCTTTTCCCCCCATTCTCTCTTGTAGGGTTTAAGTTCATAAGGCGTTTTTGTGCATATTTTTTCTTATACTTGTATAAATAAGCCAAAATGTGAAAGGAACTAGAACACTTCATTCTCCAACCAGTGTTCATTAGATGGAAATGTGGGAAAGGCAGTTCAATGGAGTCCAGTTTCTGCTATTTTTTCTCATGAGAAACAGAGATTCGGAGTTACCAGAGAGAAAAATGCAATTTAACTAAGTCACAATTAAATTCATTTCCACACTGTACTTCATACACTATTCCATCATGGAAGTGATCATTAGATTTTATTAGACAACAGAAGGGAATGGGACAGAAGAGAACAAGATTAGGGAAGTATTAGTCAAAAGACAGCAAATAATGTACTTCAACTTTACTTTTGAAATCTATTCATTACAGCTGGTATGCCTTAACTTTTCTGTTACCAAGGGCAGTTTTCTTATTCTTTTAAAAGATACCTATTTTTCTACTCATTACCTTACTTTAAGTATTAGTTATATTGAACTAATGGGCATTTTTAAATGTCTTTTAGTCTTAATTTTTTTTCTCTCTGTACTTCTCTCTGGTCTGTGAGAAAAGGCAAATTTCACTACAACAGTCTTAATCAAAGGCTTATGTCCTCAGCAGAAAATCTATTCCTTTTCCCTCAAAGAAGCATGGAGCCCATTTTGTCTGTGCAGTTTATCATTCTCCTGCATAAGGTTAGAAGAATAACAGACCTAGATCTAGTTTTAGGCCACAGATATATCTTTGTGTGTCTTGCCAACCACAAACTTGTGGTGGCTCCTGCATTATCTATCAGAGAATGTTACCATAATGTTTGGCCACAAAGGTATCCCAAAGCTCCTGGTTTTCTCAGTGTGCCTGGAACAGACACACCAATAAATTAATCTGTAATTTTGCAGCATTTAGAAGACACCAAATAGCCCTGCTCAGAGTGTTGTCCTCTGAGACAGCATCAGAGACACAGTCTGTGGTTAGGAAGGCAGAGTTGGCAGCTGCACACAGGATCTGTGTGCTGCTGATGTGCGTAAAGAGTGTCCACCTCCTGGACAGATGCAAGAATGGCTGCATAGTAGACACAAAATCCTGAATGGGGACTAAATGATTCTATCTGACTTAGGCTCTTCTTTCAATGTGGATTTTGTAAAAATATGGATCTGTAAGAGAACACACATCAGAGCTCTCATCAGAAAAGCTCTTGAGGAAATATCTCTCTCACCTAACACATCAGGAACAGCAGAAATTTCAACAAAAAAATTAGTGTCACCACAGCACAAAATCTGGGATATTTCTTCTGTGAAGAGGGGTCATGAACTAACAGGACTTTGGTTTCTTGATGTCCTTTATGAACATTTAAAACAACCTGTGAAGGTTATTTGAGAAGCCACCATTAGGAGTGAGGTCTCCTATCAAATTTTTATTGTGCAGTTGGCAGCTGCCGAGTGTTTCAGACATCACATTTCAAACCCCCGTCTTTTGAAATGCCCATCTTTGAAGAGGACAGCTAATTCCCTCTACCAGGATATACTAACTCTCTGTGTTTCTCTTTGTATATCTGCATGTCTGATTTCACGCTGTACTTGCACATTGTTGCACTAAAGGTCAACAGGATACTGATTTTAATATAGATCTAAAGCCACAGCCCAGCTTCACAAAATTTCCTTGTTCAAAACTCTGCGTCCTTCAGCAGGACTTTTGCAAAACATACAGTTGTAGGTTTAGACCTCAATAAATGCTACTGTCGTCATTATTTATACTATATCTGCACTATTGGACATTGCAATAGCCAGAATGAACAGATGCTCAGGAAATTATTCAGTGGCATATGGCTGACCTTGTCATCTCATAGAAGATTTTGTAACACTGCTTATATTTCTTTTTTATAATTACAGAAAACTATTTCATGTTTGCTCATGCTTGCTGAGAATAAGGAGGGCAATAAATCTGGATTACAGAGAAACATGAGTACATTTTACAGCAACAGTATGGTTTAAATGAAATGTCTTATCATTTGACTTGAAATTACATTATTGTAACATTTTGAAGGCTTGAGTGAGCAATTATAGAGGTAATATATCTTCAGCACTACAGAAATACAAGTACTTATAAGAAACTAAAATTAAAAACCAGAAAAATTTCCCTAAAAAATCTTACTCTGGATGTATTGCACGTATTTTCAATTATATCATAAAGCCTGATGTTTCTTAAAGTTGAACTGAGTCCCAAAAATCACCTTAAATGATATATCAAGTTGGACTAGATGAGGGAACTATCTCAGATTTAAGCAAGGACAAGAAACTACAGTGGCAGAAATTGCAAAATGTAGTACAAAAATCTCTTCAGAAAGGGTAATAGCCTATATTACTGGTATGCAGTTTTTTGACACCAATGAAGCCACTTTGTCTTCATGGACATATGACAATGGATTATTTCTCAATCATAGGAATGCCACTATTTTAATACCAATTATCTTTGACTTTTAGTCTTTAAGTAATTCATAATTTTTCTGTTCTTCTGTCAAGGTTTAGTCATTCTATCAAGGAATAAATAGAGAGTTTGGGGAATTAGATACCTAATTACATGAGAGTAATTAACAAATTGAATCTAATAACAGTAACATTTCATATATAAAGAGCTAAAAATTATTCACATAATGGTTTGGATCTCTTGGCAACACAGCTGGCCACTTTTTCATAGTTATTATTTCTGCTTGAAAATTAGCACATTCTGAGATGGTGATGAGTGACTATGAAATGTGAAGGTTGCCAGCTGTAGTGAGATCAAAGATCTCTTTCCCTGCCTGTAAATTGCCACCATAAATGTACTGTCACAAACCACAATGCTATAAGACATGTGTTGGCATTTCTCTGGTCAAGAAATTATATAACCTCATATTGGTTTTCAACACCTGTACTATTTACAAGCATTTGAGTCCTTGCCGGGTCAGTCCCTGAGGACAGCAATGCAGTCTTATGATCTGTTAACCATGAGGATTCATTTCTGTTGTCATGTTTTGCTATAATTAAAACTGCCTGTTCAGTCATTTATAGTAAGCCTGAAAACCCAACCCAAAACAGAGGAGCTGGGAACATACGCTTTCTGAGCCACGCATGGGCTACTCAGGGTATATAAATAAAACACTCCCTTCATTTTTTCCACTTTCATAGTTTAGTTTTCTTCCATCTCTGTGTCCCATTCTCTTCTATCCCCACTGCTCAACATACCTTCCAGCATGTATGGCTTTCTAACTTTGTTTCTAAACCCTAGAAATTCCTCTAAAGAAAGAAAAGGGGGATGAGTATCTCCTGTCTGTGGTGGGAAGTGATACAGAATTTGGATGGATCCAGGAAATACATAAGAGATATTTTCCTGATTTTAAAACTTTCATACCAAAACTCATTCACATGCTCATATAGTACTGTGCATAGAATCTAGATTGAACAATAAATTTCAATTATTATAAAATATATTTTTGGATCCACCTACTTCTAGAGTTTTAGGGCTGGGTCTTTAAGAAGCCCTTGTTTGCTCAGGAAAGATCTGGTGGAGATTCATTTACAATGAAAATCAAGCAAAAAAAATGTAGACAAGGTTTGCAGATTTGTGGATATCAGACAGATAACAAAAGTGTCACAAAACAAATGCAAAATGTGCAGATTTTGTCTGGAATTAAGTCAGGTGCACCAGGAATATTTTACAGGTTAAGTGAATGTCTTTCACTGGAGATAAAGGAGAACAAAAAAAAAAAGGAGTGTAAGAACATAAGCACTATATAATCACTAAGAAAAAATTACAGAAGCCAGTAACTTTTCGTGGTATGTCTGTAGAAGATATAGACCGACAATAATATGTTGTCTTTTGTTAGTAGAGCAGAATAAGGTTGCTCTTAAAATACATATGTCCATTCTCTAAAATATGCATTGAAAGTAGTGAAGGCAGTAGTCATTGAAGGCAGTCAAATATTATGTTGAGAGGGTTTGTAGTTTTGCTCTCTCTAAAACAGATTATCAACATCTAATTACAGCAATTCATAAAATAATAGACTGAATAAGATTAAAAGATAAAAGAAGAAATAGAGAAAATTTTTGTTAACTCATTAATGACACAGCCAAATTAACCTTTTGTCATGGTTTGATGCTGGCACAAGGCCAGTGCC
>VXBS01001513.1:307000-374425 GCA_013400255.1 Sitta europaea
CCTTGGGCTGTGCCTGCCCAGAACTCCCATGACTTGACTGCTGGGCGCTTTCTCGTGCAACCCCCTCCTTTCTCCTTCGGCCGCGCTGCCCGGCTGCCGATAGCAAATGTCAAGGTGGCACAGGCACAGTCTTTCTCTCTCTCTCTCCGGGGGGGGAGAAAGGGGCTGTCTGATGCCTCTCAAGCTTCCTGTACTTCTTCCACCCTTCCATCCTGCAGGAACTCCTCTCCCCCTCTCTGCCCAAGGCCTGCCTGGCCAGGCCGCATGGCTTCCCCTGCCCCGGCCAGCCCGCAGCTGGGCAGGGGAGGCCTGAGCTCCTGCACGGGCTGAACCCAGAGAGAGTTCTCCCGGGAGCCCTCTGCTTTAACCCCTGTGTGCTCAGAGGCAGATCCTTGTCCTCAGTGGCCACACCAGGTGCCAATATTCAAACCTGAGCACCCATTGGTTTGACCACTGAATCCGAAAAGAAACTCACTTCCTTTTCAAACCACCACATTTTTTTACAGGGCTACTGAACATCTACAGCAAAAGCAGAACATTAAAGATCTCTGATGTTTCCTGATTTGTCCTTCATTAGAAACATCACAACAACATATTTTATCACAGTATTTGTTCATGCCCAACAGTAGCTCGGAGAAAGCATGTTAAGAAGGCGATGTAACTGAGTAAAAGTTTGTCACAATCTCCGGTATATGCATAGGTTAATGCGAATTCATGGCAGCTATTTAATAAATGGGTTACCGGATCAGCTATAAAGCTGTTTTGAACAAATTGCTTTACTTCTCAAAGTCTCATTCTTCCCATCTATAAAACAGAAACATTAACACTTATTTTCCACATAAAATGATGCTAGATCTGTAAGTGAAGAGCATTCCTTATGTTTTCATTACTGATGCCTTGCTTTCTGCAAATTTCTGAAAATAAGTCAGATCTCTTCTGATATCACCTCAGCAGTGTCAGCTTCTCTCTTTTCTTAGCTGTATTGCTTGAACTGTGAATGTAAAGGGAAAATTTTGACTTGATATACAGTACTGTGTTTTCCAGGTGGTTGTATGTTCTCAACATTCTTTCAACACTGACTATTTCATAGGATGGTCTTGGTGAATTTATTCATGTTCAGCTTGCAATTATTAAATAGTCTAGTAATTACAGACCTAACAATGGAATAAAATGACAATAAGATTTAGGTCAATGCAAGGTTTTCTCAGCTGAAACTCAAAATTACCATTTTTTAATAAAATAAATATACATGCCATAAAAACAAGATCATAAACAGGCAAAGGTCCAGTGCTTTTCCAATAGAAGCAAAAGGTGATTTTTTTTTTTTTTTTTTCTGCTTGAGAATTCCTTGCTACTGACATCCAAGACCTTACAGGAAACATTTTATGACATAACTTGACTGAAAGAAACAAAATAGTTGAGAAATTGCATGGTGCTCTATATTTTACTATTGAGAAATTAAAAACTGAAAGGGGAAAATAATCTCTTTTACTGTAAATAAATTATGTATTTTCTACCTAATGCATAAACCAAACTTTCATTTGTGTCTGCTTAGGTATGAGGGAAGATGTATTTCTGTCATACACTTTACACTGACTTAGTGCAGTTATCTTTGATTTATGCTGGTTTCTTGAAGATTAGAATTTGACCCTTTTCTTGTATTTGTTTATATAAGACATGAAAAATGACATGTTTTTCAAGTAATTAATAACTGAGAGACCAAACTAATAATAAAGAGCTTGTAAATTAAAATGTCAAGGAAACTAATGCAATATTTGATAAATTACTACGTTGTTTCTGTGGATTACATTTTAATGTCATTCTAATAGCTTGATTATAGAGAACAATTATTGCATTTAAAGTAGGCTAGGCAGACCATAACCAGACTCAGATCTAATTTTAAATTAACCTGGATGTACCATCTCAACATAAATATATTTCTTACTCAACCAAAATTGAACTTAATTATTAGAATGTGAGATTTTATTTTCCTCTTTTCCACCATATATCTATGAATGTAATTTCCTTTGATTTTGTTAATACCTTTTTTTTTCCCCCTCACTGTGCTTTCCAATATACTTGTAACCTTTCTCTTCTAGAACAGTTTATTAATTACTTGACCACCTCTGTGGAAATTAATTAGAAAAACTAACAGTCATTGACACCTGATGAGCTCTTGGAGTCCCCAAAGTCCACACCCCTGCCTGCAACCTTGCACCCATATTCCAAAAATGTAGTAAAGGATTAAAAGTAAGATGAATGAAGAAAAGACCAAAAGTTAGAATGACCTGTTTTATGGAAAACATATTTTCTAGAAAATCTCTTCTAAACAATTATATGTCCTCTTTTGTGGCAACTTTTTCTCCTCACAACAAAAACTTAAGGAAACAGATTCATTGAAATAGCCATAGGGTACCCAAAACAAGACACTGGATTTAAAATCCATGAGAAATTTCATAAGACTACAAAAGTTGAATCAATTTTCACTCACACTGAAGGCAGTTCATTGGACTGTCTGCTCAGGACCCTGGCATTTCCCAAGTCTAAGATCAGCACTGATTTTCATTTCTCAAAAAAATCCTTGCTTTTCCAAATTATCTCTCCTATACTTATGAAGACATAATTTCTTACTAGCAATTTGTGTCTTGAAATAGAATCAGTGGATGGTAACACTTATATATGTTGTTAGACAGCATCTGTACTTTTGGAAAGCACACACATCTGTGTGATTTTATCTTTATTAGCAGTCTTTAGGCCATCACTCATTTTAAACTAAAGATACTTTGGCAACAGGATGCTCACCATCTTTTGAGGTGAGTGTGCACAAACCCCAGTGTAGTAAATACCCTCACCCATAGCCTTTTCCCCACCTAGAAACGTCCATCACCATGATGGACATTAAGTTTGTGAACAGTTTTATTTCTGTCCCCTTCAGATGTTGTTTTTTTTTTAATTTAAAAATACCTGCTACCTTTATAATTTTGTCCAGATCCCTGGAGTTAATTATTTTCTAAAATAAATTTTAACTGGGACAAAAGACAAATATTTGAATAGAGAAACATGGCATTTAGTTCAACACTGTAACCAGAGAGAGCAAATGAGAGTTAGGCTTGAGGTTTCCTTCATGACTTAGATTACACAGGGTAAAACTAGTATGTTTTGGCTGCAGTGAGCTGTGACAGTCCTCAGCACTCCTCTTGTCAACCTGTTACCTAAGTTTCTCATGAGATTTCACCCCAACCAATCCACCAAAACATCCATATGGGCGGGGAACCTACTCTTCTGACTCTTTAAACCTCTGGGGTGGATTGGATGCAGGGCTTAGGAAATTTCTTCATCATTGCATCCCTCAGAGCAGAGGAACAGGAGGTAGCTGCTAGCATGGGGGAGACAATAATTAGCAGAGGCAAAAGGGTAGTGGCCACTGCCTCAACACTCCAGGGTGTGGAAGTGGTGAATATTCCTAACAGTGTGTCAGAAGGACATGACATTGATGGATAACTTTAAATCAAATCAGAAAGGAGCAATACAGTAAATACGAAGCCTAGGAGCTATTAAATATGTTAGGAGGAAGCTCTAGAATGAAACATTCTCAGATTTTAAAGTGAGCCAAAACAAAGGCATGGAACAAAATTTAACAAATCCTCTGCTGGCAGCAAAATGCCTCCTAACTCAAGACATCTAATACTTATTTTGAAAGGGATAGAAAGCTATTTTTGTATATTTTAATGCTTGCATGGCAGCCAAAAGCAAGAGTACCTACTGTGACATGCCTCTCTTTATGGTGTTGCCATAGAGGAAAAAGGGATTCTTGTCCCTTATAAAAGGTGAGAAAATATGCTTTGTTTCCACCAGAAATTTCAACATTGCCAGTGTCCGTTTTTAAAATAATTAGGACCCTGGCACCCAGACAATGTTCACTAAGATGAGTTTTTTTTGCAAGAAGAAGTATTCACTTGGTCACATAAATAAACTATGCAAATTATGGAAACTGTCAGAGTAACTGTACAGCTGTGCAATACAGTTATAGAAAGTACAGCAGCTTCACCTAGAAGGCCTGCTTTGTGAAAGCAGCACATTTTCCCCACAGACACAATTTCAGACTCTTTATTAGTTTGTGTTCAGTCTTATTGGTGCCATCATTTCAGGTCAGAGATTTCCTTCATCAAATCTTGCACCAAGATTCAGATCAAAAACAATTAAAAATGTATATAACATCTGCCCAATTGTGAAATCTAAACTTCAGATCCTTCCATTACTGAGTTTTGGGCCTCATGGAATGGCTTTTATCTCTCTCACATTGAGCCTACCTGTCATTAAAAAAAATGTAAAAGGCAGCAAATATAGGGGTACAGAAGCATAAAAACGATAAATGGAAAAGACTTATTGGGTAATTTAATGTATTTTTCTGCATTTTACTCTGATTCCTAAGTGCATTTGGTGATGCTTTGTCCAGTCTAACTTAAAATATCTGCGGCAATGAGGTTTTGATCCTAGGCTCCCATAAGAAAAGAAAGAATTCCCAGGAAAAGTAAATATTAATTGTATGTCAGAAGACTATGTTCTTGCATAATTTGTGTTCTTATATATTTTCATTAACTCAGTTTACTATTGAAAAAAAGGAAGAAAATGTTTCAACACCTTGGATACATAAACATACTGCTAAGGGCTGCAATTTACTATACATCTTCTTGTTCATGCTAATTGTGTGAGCCCCCTTCCTTAGCACACAGTAATTCAAATACATTCAGGTTGCCTATACTTCAGCATTGGTGCTTGAAATGAAGGGGCACTTATGAAGAACTTTCCTTCAGGTAAAAGTAAATAAAAGACATTTTAAGAGCCCACCCAGTACACATCAAACAAACCCTGAGAATTTCACACCAGAGTAGAACTAGTCTGTCACAGAGATTTAAGGTTGCTAAAGACCCTGAAATGCACAGGCCAAACTTCAGGGCCTCACCATCAATTATTTTCCCTTAATGCTGTTTTTTTATAATGCATTCCTTGTTACAGTAGACCTTGACTGCCTTTTGCTCATTAAGCAACATTGTGACTCTTCATTCTTGCACTGAACTAAAATAATAAGTAGAAAAATTTACTGGAGATCCTGGGTGATTTGTCTGTCTATTTAAACTCAAAGATATTCCTAGACAATAGTCAATGACATAGAACTAGGTTAATATTTAAGTGCGATTTCAAGGAAATTAATTTTTTAAACAGAAATAATGCTTATTATGCTATTAAGCACCAAGCAGCCTATTAGGACTAAGGACAGATTTTGCTACAGTCACTGATTTAAAAATGGTTTGAGTCATGAACAGCTTGATGCCCTGATAACATAGGTAGGATATGATAAATCATTAGTGAAATAAATCAAAGTAACAGCACAGTACAATAAGTCATTTGGAATTAGGAATACCTCATTCATTTACTAGAAAATATTTAAAGTTTAAATGTTCAAGTCCATAAAGGGACTGTCATACTATCAGAACATTACAAGGTTGCAAATATCCCGAAACAATGTAGTGTTAAAATTCCATGGAGTACTAACAGAATTTTTCTTATGAACTTATTAATTAAAAATACAAGGAAAACACCGCATTACTTCCTTAGCAAGTCAGAATGTAATTAGTAGATCTGAACATGTTAATATGAATAAAACATCAACTTGTTCTTATACAATTCCTTTCTCACTGTCAGCTGAAATACACGTGCTATTTTTCCAGATTTTATGGGTATAATAAACTGGTTCTCTATTTTGAAGAGTTATTAAGAGTGTATCTTGAGCAAACTGGGTACTCCAATACTTCCTTTTAGGTAAAGCATTTCCAAACTCCTTTTCCTTAGGACAGTGAAGTCAGCTTTTCAGTTCCAGTAATAGAATTCCACAAAACCCACATGGAGCACATAGGGGAGCCACGGCCTGCCAGAGCCCCGGGGGTCTCAGACCCTGCAGAGCTCTGCAGCCTGATGCAACCAACCCACGGTGCTGCAAGGGAGGGCATCAAACCGGCCCTGCGAGGGACGCACCTGGGCGTTCCTACCTGCCCAAAACCTTTATTCATGCACTGGATCCATACATTTTGGTGTGGCTGCATGGCAGTCAGAGGGGACCCTCAAGACCACTTGGAGGGGAGCAACAAGACGTCATTGTTATGAATTTAGTTCTAATGGTCTTGGAAATCAGGGTGGGGTTTTTTGTTGTTTGTTTTGTTTTGTTTGTTGTAAGAGGGGAGGAGATCCAGGATTGGGTGGAGGTAATGGATAGATGAGGCGAGGCGTGATTGGACCAAGACAACAACCAATCATTCGACGCCCTGAAGAAAGGAATGGCCCATAATGAACAACGCTAAAGGCCAATCAGAGCACCGAGATTCCACCAATCAGTGCGCGGATCCAAATTCCACCAGTCCTGACCCAAGGGGTGTTATAAAAAGGGGAGTTCTCAGTTGGGCAGGGTTCTTCTTCTTTCCATTCTTTCTGTTCCACAGGCGTGCAGGAGGAAGAACCCAGCGTGTTGGTAACACGTTATCTTTGAGCTGTTGTGAGGGGGTTTGAGCTTATCTTGGACCCTCCATTCCTTTCTGCTTGTTTTTAAATAAACGAGAGCCTTTTTATTTTTCTTTGAAATCTGGCCTTGTTCATTCATAACAGTCATTGGGACTCTTGGAAGGGTTTATACCTGATCCTTGTCACTCTCTCCCTGTCCTGCCACCCCCCACGCATTCTTCTTTCTCCATTTCTCTCTTTCTTTCTTTTTCTTTTTCTTTGCCACTTCTGCTATTAAATAAAACATATCAATTTGTTAGACCATATGGTCATCACTGTACTTATGTGCCCACTGAAATCTTCAGTGGACTTTAACAAATTCTCTTCCTTTTAATGAAGTGTAAGTTTTGGTTACCTAATGCAAACAAGCATTTTATTGACAGCATCAATCACTCACAAAAAGCAAAAAAAAAGTTCCATATAAATGGCTATATCTGCACCAAGTGCCAAAATAATACAAGGTGGTAAAAGAGTAACAAAGTGAATTACTGTAATACAACATCCAAAACACAGCCATTTATAACAAAGGCTATGTCAGTTCAAGACAACATTATTTGAGACATATAGATTTAAATCATTACAAATGAGCAGAGGCAACTGTCAGAGCCTTACTGTGAGAGCTACACTTGTAGACTTGTCAAATTCTTAGGTGAAACTGTCAAGTTAGGCTGTAAAATTTCAAACATATAGTGATGTCTATGTGCTTTATACAGTTGAAATAATTTACTCAAAATATTGATTTGTCTGACAAGTCAATAGAGAAAATCTATGCTACTTCGAAAGTCACATAACATTGTTTCGACTGACTCTGAGCAACAAGAAGGCTGAAGCAGACTACATTGCTGATCAGCACACTGATACTACAATGATCAGTCTTGCTTCCCATGTCCAGTCACTTTATTAACAAAGATCAAAAAGCTCTGATTATTTCTGTGTACCTTGTTGCAACGTCATCCTCTGTCTAGTGTTTCTTATGCTTTCTTACCACTAGGCATTTCACAGTAGAACTGTGTGAGTTCTCAGAGATGTTGAATTTGGGCAGTTTCAGTACAAAAATACAAGCAGGATTTCAAGAAGTGTTTTATGTCTGGTCTGTAGTGATATTCAGATTTTTCAAAACAAATTCCATAACTCGCTTGCTATGAAAAAGCATGCCTTAGGATACCTAGTAGACAAAATGTGAGCAATGTATTTGGTAGTCTGAGAAAGTGCAAAACACACCTCTGAGATATACAAGAGATCAAACAAGCATGCTGTTGGTACTGTCTCTCAAGCCCAGAGTTCTGCATTATTTATATGACAAGGAGCAGTTCCAAGATGAGAAGCTGTAAGAGTCCAACACCATCATCTGTAACTTGGGCATTTGTCTAAGATCCAGGCTCAGCCATCAGTCATAGCAGTCTGTCGTGCAATGGTGATTTACCAGCTTCATGTTACATTTCATGGCTAACCTGCACTAACAGTAGCAATGCTGAGGTTTTACTGATTGATTAGTGGGAAAATTAATTTAGCTGTTCAACTGAACTAATTATAGATTCTATAAGGATACTTAATGATATATTGCAATCTCCCTCTCTCTTCTTTTCTCGCCATCTATTAACCACATCCAGCAGACAACAAATAACCCGCTATTCTTTATGTTAGGAGACAAGGTGGACTTTGTTGCCTCTTCTTTACCATCTTCTTCTCTTCCCTACAGAGGAACTAGCTTTTATTTCTTATGATCTCACCAGGGTTTATCTATTTAAGCTTAGAAGTTGTTAAAATGAGTTAACATCTTTTAATGAAAGCTCCCTAACTGCAAGAAGTTTGAAAAAGGAATTCATCCAGACCTGTCTTAGAAACACTGTTACTACTGTTTTTGAGCAGAAACATTTGGCACAAAATGAAGCAGTAAGTTTAGGAATTTTCTAGAGGTTGTCATAAGCATAGGGGACTGAATTTCAAAAACAAAAGAAAGAAATTACCAGAAGGATTGAAATAGAGAAAATGGCACAAAAGGCAGGTTGTGAACTTGAGATCTAATTAAAATTTCTGTCTTAAGTTGGACCTTATAGTTACAAAAAATAAGAGGACAACTAAGTGCATGCATCCATTAGAAAGATGTAATGAGCATTGTACTTTTCTGGAAAACATGAAAGTGATTCTAAATTCCAATTGTTATATCCAAATAAAATAGGGACGCATACAAGGGACTAATATTCAGCTGGAATGTGACATACAGTTCTCATTGCTTGTGTTCAATGAGACGACAGAAAAGAGTCATAATACGTCCTGTCAAGAGAATGAGTATGAGAACAATCCAAGTCCTTAAACATTATAATATCAAAATAAGGAAGGAGAGGGAAGGGGATTCTGCTCTATATAGCTTGAAGACAAGAGAAGAGCAACCTGTCTCTTGAATAAATTCAGATTTTAGATTAAAAGACAACTTACAGCGCTTGGCACTGAAAATTCCGGAGCAAGCTTTCACTGGAAATGCCTGGAGTAAGAAACTTAATTAACTTCAAGGTGTAACTTGCCAAACTACCAAAAGGTTATGCAGTTAGGTTGCCAAAAAAAGCTGAGAGCAGAAGGTCTGCCACTGTCTGCTCTCCCTTTGTTAGAGTAAGTAGCAGCTTACTTGCTTGTGTTTTCCTGTTCACACAGGAGCACCAGTGGAGGGATAAAGAATCTGTCCAAGAAGTAGAAGTGCTAAGTTCTGTAACAAATTATATATGCTATGTTTCAGCTTGCAACTGGTCAGATTCCTGCACTATTGAGTGTATTAACAGCTTAGCTGGAATCCTGTCATGTATTCTACCAGGTGCTATTACAGACCAACACTTCAAAGGGGGTGAAAAAGAAATTTATTTATCTGTCAGTCACTCAGTAGCACAAACGTGAGACAAGATGTGTTATTCAACATGTTCTTTTCAGATCTGTCCTTTTTCTTGGAGGGGATGGTGCTGAATTCTTGCAAGTCGTATGGAATGTTATGCTACAGTGATCCACACTTGTGGGATCTTACTTGAGTAACTGTTTCTCCAGAGCCAAGTTATGACATCAGTGGCACCTGCCAAAATTTATAGCACAGATCAAACATGGCATTCAGAGTTTGTGCCCTGTAACTGTCTGGTCATTCCTCATGGTGCATTGCAGACTTCGCAAAATGAGACTGCGGGTTTGGGTTTTTTCCCCCTTGCCATTAATCTAATTCATAATAGCAGATGTCATCACTCCCAAATAAAAATGAGTGACGGATGAATAGATTTCATCAGTTATTCCTGGCAGTTGGAGTTCTCTTGAAAAGGGGAACCCACGGGTAAAACTGACATGATTCAGTAATCACTCAAGAAAACCATACTTTAACAGAAGAGGAAGCTACTATACAATCAAAGTAAGCATTTATATTCTTATATTTTGGCCAAAATAAGGTTTTCTCTTCCTGTCTTGATTATTAAACCTGCCTAGATATACATGGGTATACATTAATTTTACGTTTTGTTAAATCATGAGAATTTGAACAATGTTTTCTTCTTGTTCCCTCCTTAACCTGGAATTCTGTATATTTCAGTATACCTTTATGAAAATTATTCTGATCCTATGTGATTTATAAAACATAAGAGGTATACTTCCACTGTTTCATTTTATTCTAATCATAACTTCAGTTATTAAGCTATTATTTGTTACTATCTTTTTTGTTATTACTAGAACTTCTGTATTACACACACTTCAGCTAAAATTAAAACCACCATAAAAGGAACATGTAAGGGGATACTCATCAAAATCATGCATTCTGTATGTGGAATTTTAAAACTTTTCAGAGCTTTGAGCCTTTTTTTTTAAGAGCACTATAAACAGGCTTTGAACTTTATTCTTGTAGATATATAATGCTGGAAAACATTCCATGCTTAGGCAAGCAACCCCTGGCGAAGGGCAAAAGGAATAGAATATTAATTAGTGTTCTGACAAAGATAACCCAGCTCATGGTCATGATATGACCCAAGGGACTGAATCTAGTTAAAGTCAAAGATAATCTTTCCATTGTTTACAATGGTCACCATAAAACCTCTGAAGCGACTACGGAAATTCTTCCAGGAACATGCTTATGATCTATATTAAAATTGGTTGAATCAACAAATTCATTCAAAGAGTTAAATTAGACTTACCTCCAACTTTTAGAAAGGAAATACTTTTAGGATATATATATATATATAATATCATTCTTGTTAAAGACTGTCTTTCAGCAAAAATTTTGGAAATAAACTTTGGAAATGTTCAACTATTGTTTTACATTACTGATTAAAATATTTTCCAATAAGGAAAAAATCATAAGGTGGTTTTCTTTTTGTTAGCCAAATCAATTAATCTTTAAATTATTCATAATGCAGACTAAAAATCACATTGATATTTTCCTCCAAATATGTTCAAGTAACAGTTTTATTAAATATATTGAAATACTTCTCACTAAAAAGCCAAAGCACAGATATTTTGCCTCCAAGTCTGTCTGTATAAAACACTGAATTTTTAAGACTATGGCTACCTTTAGACACATGTTAAATAGAAAGACTGAAAAAAGGTTAAAAATGCCTCCTGGGACTTCAGAAAATATTTGCCTCTCCTGCTTATTTATTTCACATAAAGGTGACTCAAAATAGCAATTTTGTTCAAAACATCAAGAGCCATTTCTGACCCTTAAAATTTCTCCAGAAAGAGTCCAAAATAGAAATTACAAAGTGTGCAGAAGAGAAATTACTTCTATTGGATATTTTTTAAAACTCCTTTTTGTACCTCAGCAGAGGTAGACTGAGATTAGAATAATTCAAAATATGCAGACTAGGCAGGACCAAAGGCCTTTGGAAACCTACTAATTTAACACTTACCAAAGCATATTCAGATACAGATCAGATTAATTGAGAGAGGCTGTAGCACTGGATGTTTCTATACTGGTTTGTGACAGTGAAGAAAAGTTGTGCATATTACTTAGAGCTAGAAGCAACATTTCCTCTCCCTTGTATGGGATAGATCTGTAGAAGGAAAACTGCTCATAATTCACAGTTCAAATCTCCTTTAACTTGGCTCTGGGACATGACTTCACAAGGAGAAGCAGAGGGGCAGATATTGATGGACCTCTTTACTTTTGTGACTCTTAAGGAAACAGCTGAGTCAGGGGAGGTTTAGGCTGGATTATCAGGAAAAGGTTCTTCATCCAGAGGGTGGTTGAGAACTGGAGCAGGATCCCCAGGGAAGTTGTCACAGCCTGACAGACTTCAGGAAACATTTGGACAATGCTCTCAGGCACATGGTCTGACTCTGGGGGATGGTGCTGTGCTGGGCAAGGAGCTTGACTCGATGTTTGTGGGTCCCTTCCAACTCAGCATATTCTGTGACTCTATGATTTTATGAGATTAAAACAATTATATGTATTATATGTAGATGTTATCTGTGTTTCATAAGTGATTTGCTGTCTTACAGATAGCTGCATGGCCCTCTGATTTATGGTTTGATTATAAATGTAGCAGATTTTTCTTTTTCAATGCCATTAATTTTGGTTTTACAATTACTTCTTCTTGTGGACATTCTCCATATATTAATAATATGTTAGCATATAAATTAATTTCTGTAAGTGATGAATGCTGTAAAAATTCTTTTGTACACACTTACATGTTTTTGACAGTTGAAGTTCAGAGTTACCAAATGCATAAGCCACTTTAACCAAGATCTAATTTCTTCCTGATTTAAACGTTGTTTAATCAGCTTGACTCTCTAAAAAAAGCAGGAAACTACACTTCATATAGGCAGGTAGGACTGCAAAACCCACATAATCATAGCTCCTCCTTAACTATCTTAGTTGAAGATTTAATAGGGGACTCCATCTTGCACCAATGTTATGCATATTTCAGTAACTCTTCATAGAAAATATACTGCAGAAATTTTTATAGCATAAATTTTCAGTTCATAAATGATACTTGCAATATTTCAGGTCTTCAGAATAATTTTAAATTAATAAAAGTGTTTGCTCTTGGTTATTTTACATTCATATTAGTGGATAAACATGTAAAAACAACATGCCATTAGGAGTCAGAAAGACACCTCTGTGACTTTCCTTTAATATCTCTGGAATAAAGAATCTATTTCTTTGTTCACTTTCCACCCAGACAAAACTGGTGAAGTGACTGTAAGGAAGTGTGTTATTTACTTACAGAGAAATCTAATTGGTCTTTTTACTGAGCCTGAGTTGTTTGAGTGAAGGAATCAAGAGCAACTTTGATGGCATTAAGTCCTGTTGCCAGTGTAAATCCATTTTATGTTATTGGGACATATAAAAAAGAAAAAATCACACACCAACATGTTATCTAGGGCAATAATAAAGGTTAGGGTTTTTTAAATACAAAGAGTTACTCAGAAATCTAAGCTCCTGAGAAGAATCTTTCAATTAGAAAAAAGAAAATTAGGTATTACAGTGCACATGAACCCTAGTCTCTACACATAGATGTTGTAATGGCAGGCTCAAAAATAGGATGCTTTCACACATCAGACCGTGAAAGAGGCTGGCCAGAAATGCAGACAGTACAGTAATCAAAAGTTTTGCATCAAGAATCTGTCTTAGCAAGGACCATAGTGATACCATGTGAAATATTAACTGTCACTGACATTCCCAGGAACAAATACCAAATGTTCTTGACTTGCAAAAGTCCCACAGACCTAGCAAACTAAAACTTGCAGAAGTACCTCCATCTTTTGGGCACCTCTCTGATCGCAGTGTGTTCTTTTGAGTGGAGCAACCAATACTTAAGGCAGCCAAAAGCCTCATGCATCCCCTCAAAATCTAATCAGTTTAAATCTCAGATAAAGACTGTAGACCCTCTTTGTACCATTTGGAGAACATCAACTGGAAGTTTAATAATCATAAAAATTTAATGTCTAATTAAAGGTTAATGTGTTATGGCAGATTCTTATATGAGGCAAAGTATAATAGGGTTTGGAGGGCACACTGATTCAGTTTGTCAGCAACTTGCACTTGACTTCTGAGGCAATGGGATAATTATCTGTAGAGTGTCAAGTGGGCAGCTGCTAGTGATAGAAGAGCCTCTAAATGGTGCGAAGACTTGTGTGACCTGCTGATCCAGGAATGATGAAATAATCAGATTCCATCACTCGCTGTAACAAGCTATTACCAGAGCATTTATTTTAACACTGCTCAAGGCCTATGGAATTAGGACACAGATTTGGCATGTTCCAGTGCACCCGTGACATGCATATTTTTTTGCAAGATGAAGCCTTAAATAATACTATTATTTTGGGGCCTCAGAGCAAGACAAAATGTTATTAAGATTACCCATATTCCCATTTAGACCATATTTATTGCCAAACACAACTCGTTTAGCAAAAGGTGTTAGTAGAACTTCCGTACCCACAACAGTTCCTGCTATATCACACTGTGCTACATCTATAGCATCCCCAGTCTACATCAAGGGAAATAACTAGAAAAATGCTGTTTGCCATAGAGAAAAATACCTGGTTGTTTTGGGGATACTGCAGCTCTTGCTGACCTTGTTGTGAAGATGACTAGTTTTCTAACCATTCAAGATTATATCACATCACACAGGAGGTTATATTACATGTTCTACCCCGTTCATGCTTATCACTCCAGTTGAGCTGCACTGGTCTTTAAGCAACTGGACTTCTCGATGGAAAAATATTGTATCTCAGAGAGATTTTTCTTTTTGTTAGGCAGTTTTCCCATTCCAGCCAGACAATAATTTGACAAAATTATTTGTTATTACTGATCTTTTAAAAAAATTGATTCATGAAAATTATTACAAATCTAAAATATTCAATTTAGGAAGATGCCTAGAACTTACTTATATGTCATTTTAAGGTGCCAGGAGTTTCAAATACTGTATTTGACAGCAACCTGTCAGAAATCTGCCTTAATTGTGTTACATCTGACTGTCCTTTCTTTTTACTCTGATCTTCCATTATCAGCATTGCACAAAGCAAAAATTCCCTCAGATTGGCCTATATTAGCATAGTTTTCATTGTATTTATCAAGAATAATCCCTAAATTAAGAAATTATCTAGGAAAAAGATTCAAAAGTAAGTATCAGGGTCTATGAGGCATTAATTCATCACTATTACAGAGTGGAGTGTTGACAAAAGTATGTAATGATAGCAGAATACAGATAAACACAAGGAAGCAAAGGGACTTATTTCATAGCAACCCTCTAATTAGGTGCTGATCTAGTCATAGAAAACTCTGGAGTTTAGGGTTTTGGGGTTTTTCTTTCTGGTATCCTCCCACTAGCTGGTAGGCCTTAGTGGAAGAGACTGATTCAGAAAATGGGCAACAGAGCTTAACTTTTCAAAGTACCATTACAATCTAATAATCAACACAATAAGCTAATATCAGCAAGGACATCAGACATGATGAGAATTTTAATGTTTCAATAATATGCATTTAATGAGGACAAATTTGCCTCTTTTCTGTAATTTTTATTGTTTATTGGAACTGATCCTTGTATTTTAATGAGCTCTACTTTTAACAGTATTTAAGATTGAATTTTGATAAGATACAGAACAAGACCGTAACAAGCTCCCCAGGAGCACTCTGTGTGCTTCAACATAGATTCATAATTCCCTTATATATTTTGTGCACCACATCATTTGGAACAGCAACAGGAATCATTTAGGAGAAATGCATTTCCCTGAGATAAAACATCTAAGATCTGTTTTAAGAATATGGATGATAGAAAATAGGAAAGTCCTTCACATCTAATCTGAACTCCAGTGACAATGGCACTATATTTGAAAATATTTTCCACAAATTCTTCTAAAATTACTTAGTCTCACGCATGCTGAGGCATCCACAATATTTCAGTGAACTGTTCCATTCACAGTGATTACTCAGTAGCAAAAATATAGTTATGCCATTCAACTGTCACCCAAGGCCTGTTTCAATGCCTTGTATTTTGGTTCAAGGCAGACTAAGCACCAGTTACCTATTCTTTTCAGGTGACATACTTTATTTTAATAGCACTTCCTGTGAATGAAATTTCAAGGGGCCATGTAACACATTATCTGCCTCAGGTCACGCTTTTGACTGCTCTGACCTCCAAATTGCTTTTCAGAAAATGAGCAAGCATACGAACATTAGATTCCACAGGATGGGTGGTCATGATGCAGAAGAGCTGAAGAACTTCTGGGAAAAGGTCATCCAAGAGCAAACTAAGCAACAAGAAGCTGAACAGTCTAGGCTAAGCAAAAGTGCCCTGAACAAGTAAGTGGTATTTTTTCTTTTCCACAAGACAGCAAGGCATGTCATCACGTGTTTTAAAATAAGGTAACCTGTTATTGTACTGCTTTATTCATAGCACAGATTGTGTTCTGGATCTTTTCCTCTCACAGCTGCTTGTCTCATATTACCATGGCACTTCTGCATGGAAACTCAGACACCCCTCACCCCTAAACCTCATGAGCATTCTTCAAAGGCCTTGGAGCATAGCCATGAAAAAATAAAGCACTTTGGAATTATGGCCTGTGACAGCCAAAAAATAGCAGGAATTTTACCTAGAACTGTTACAGCTACACAAATAAACAAAGTAGCATTACATTACAGGAACAACTACCCACCTAACCTGTAGAATAAAAAAATCCATGGCACCTTTGTCATGATTAACAGCCCTTTACATCATATAAGCCTACAGGTAAAAATGACACAATGAGATTTTCTTATTCATTGAAAAAAAGTTGTGGGGTTTTTGTTGTTTGTTTTGTTGGGGGTGGGGGTGGGGTTTACAAAGCACTATAAAACAGGGATTGCCTAGAGAAAGCTGCACTGTGGTACAGATACTCTGCATGAATGTGGTAGACTGCTTCAAATATTTGTTCAACTTGTGGCAGCTCAGAACTTTGAACCAGGGTCTCCTGCACACTAAGTGAATCCCCTGACTACTAAAGACAGAAACAAAGGACAAGAAATACTATGTCTCATGTGGATTCCTTTTGTGTGTTTCTCCTGAAATCAACCATGTTTTTCCTGCATAAACTTTTCTCAAAACTGGGACATTCACATAAACTAATTTGACTTCAACAAATTAGAAGGTGCTGCTAAAGGGCTGTTTCTTGGAAAAAATACTAGGTATTTTGACCCCATTCCCTAAGAAGTACTATCATCATTTAGTTACTTGGAAATCAAGATCTGGGCAGGCCAGATCAAAAAAGTCAGAGTGGACAATCCTGTTTCCAGTATCCTACTCCAGCTAGTCAGTAGTATCCTCAAATCCCAATCACAAAATTGTTGGAGAAAAAACATATATGATAAAATCTAGGAAAATGCTCAGCTTCACCAGAAACATTTGTCACCCTAGATCACAAAAGACTACCACAAGAAGACAGTGCAAACAAAATGCAATTTGTGGTTTAGATAATGTTTTTTTCTTAAAAAAATCAAAAATGTTTAAAGTTTTTATAAGTTCTACTCTGAAGAGAAAAAAAAATGCATTGAAAGAACCTTGAATATGTGTTAACTTACATATTCAATATGTTTTAACTGATCCATCACAACTGAAATAGATCCAAGCAAGTTTCTTCAAAGTCACTTGCCCAGTCAAAGCCCAGATTGTTCACAAAGTGTTCTATAATTTGAAAAAAAGTGATACTTTCAGGAGGTAATAGACACTTTCATTACAAAACATACACACCTCATGTAAGAAGAGCTCGGGAGAATGGCATGGTTTTACATAAAGGCAAGTGTTCCTTTTGTGACACACAGGACACCCATGAGAAACACCAATACTCTCAGTGGTAAATTTTTCCTAACTCACTGCAGCTCTTTTCTGAGGCTTATCTATATGCAGAAAAGAATATTGAAGACTAGGTAGTTTAAAATGCAACGTAAAACCAAACTCAGAATCTAAGATGACACAAACACCCATGTGAAAGAGCTGCTGCTGAGTTATTCTCAGATGAAATCATTGGCTCCTGTTCTTTTCACCACACCAAAGGTAATTTAAAACCCCATATATTCTATGATGCATTTGGCATTACCATATAATATCTAATCTTATAACATTGCTGGGTCTTGTGTTTCATAACATTTCCTTCAGAAAACAACCTAGCCAACAATATCTCGCAGTTGTCCCTAGAGATCTTCTCTTCTGTTTTCACTATACTAGTCTCTTGAAGCTATGTGGTTCTTCTTGCATGTGACATCAATTCCTTTCATTAAACACATACAAGGTCTGTAAAGTCGTTTTTGTTTTCTTTTTTACCCAAAAGGACATATTTTAAGTTTAGCCTGCTCTTCCCCACAGCATTTTACAGCAGAACTTGAAGGGTTGGGGAAAAACTCGTTTTTTTAAATTTACGCACTGAATGACCTTACTGCAAGGCAATACTCCTGTGTGGCTTTGAGAATACCCCAGAGGGAAAAACAGAGTTCTTCACAGTGACAGAATTTCAGCAGTTGTTTGACTCATTTGGAATCCAGCAATGTCAACCACTGATAGTATCAGCACTATCCTTTTCTCCCCTGCATTCCCAATCTAGCAAGCTAGAGGTATGTGTAATTGGTAAATAAATACAGGACAAGTGCTCTGGTGATGAAAGAGAGGAAAGCTTCGACCCTGCTGAAAAGCCCTGGATACATTTGAAGGATTTGGCTCAATAACTGCTAAGCACTTGTACTCTCTTTGCAGACTTCGCCAGGAATGGACTCTGCTGCTGGAAGGTCGAGTAAGGCAGGTCCAGGCGCACATGAAAACACGGGAAGAACAACTGACACCACTGTCTATTGAGGCTCTTCCCTCATCAGATAAAACTGTTGCTTAAAGTTACTGTGCAAACACACCAAGCACTGGGCCCAATTCTGACCTTCCACATGCACCATAAACCAGCAGTCACACTGCTGAACAACCAAAAGGTCAGATTCTGCCCATTTTCAAAACTATTTACTAGAGCTACTATTAAAGTCATATTGAAATTCAGTGCAAGAATAATGCCACAGGGGGAAAAAAGCACAAAGGAATAGATGAAAAGCAGACAATTCTAATTTTCCATGATACATTATTACTGTGATGTATCAGGATTCTTTCATGTAAGTGCATTTCCAAGTGACAACATTATACTGCTAGGAAAGAGGGTGGCTTGTTTACTAGGAATAATACATTCAGACAGCTGCATGCAAAATTGCACATTTCCACTTACACAGCTCACAGAGTCTGGCTTAGTGCAGACATAAGATGTTCTGTCTGTCTTGATAAGCCACAGGAGGGGGAGTTAAGGATTAGCCTGATCAGCCGGCCAGGAGCAGAAACATATACTTTAATGGAATGAAGGGGGAAAAAAAAGAAATAACTTCTCTGATCAACATATAAGAACATTTACAGATCTTAATAATTCAATGAACAGAGAAAATAACTTTGACTTTTTTGGGGTATGTAAGAAAAGACTACTGAGCCATTAGTCTTTATTGTGAGCCAGTCTGACAAATGTTACAGTAGTGTGAGAGTTTGAAAGAGAAGGCAGTGAATGATAAGAGCACAGAAATTCTTTGCAAAGTATCATTTGCCATACCTAACATGCACTAATTCAAACAATTTTCTTCTTCTGGGTTAGTTAAGACAAATGTAGGAATAACTAAACACAGGGTAATAACTCTGTGTCCTATTTACCTATATGACTGTGTATCTAAATACTAGTCTTTAGGATTAAAACATTTTTTTTTCTCTTCAAATAATCTTTGGTGTACAAGAAAAGACTCTTAAGTCTAAACAACTATTTTTCTCTAACAGTATTGTGCCAGACAGAAATTTGCTTTAAATCTATATTTATATTAAAGAAGTAGATAGGAATACATTTGATTTATTTTAAAACAGAACAAAAATTAAACCATTTTGACCTCACAGATATGGGGGATTTTTTTGTCCTTTTAAAACAGTTTTTAATTAGAACCAAAGTTTTGCCAAATGTCCTCAATTTTACTAAGTGAAATTCTGTCACAGAAAAAAAATAAGCTGCTGCAAAAATGTTGTTATTCCATGAAGGATTAAAACAATTTAAAACTTATAAAATTTTGTTCTGTTATTGAAAACTGAAGGGATTGTAGTATCAGCTTCTTTTCATAAAAAACTGACACAAAAAAGCATGCAATTATTTCTTTCAGTGGCTATTTTCTATTAGAAAAATAATGTTGAAAAAATAATAAAGTTAGAGTTGCCCTGCAAGACTAGTGTTTCTCTTCTGCGTCCATTTATTTCTCTCTATTCTCTAAAAAGCTTTTTCTGTAACCCAGTATCCTGGTTTGGTCCATGACGCAGTTGACTTTCCACAGTAGCTGTAAGTGATTGGAACCTAGAGTTCCATGGTCATGTTTAGTTATTATCCTATACCACTTCAAGCCATCTGTGGGGGTAGGAAGTCCAGAATGCTTTTGGGAAGGAGGTGGGAGTGGCTAGGGGTGGGGGAACAATTTGAGTGAGGAACTCATGGGGCATTGTTCATTGCCTTGGGGTCAGGCACATAGGTCAGTAATTTTTATATGTAACACTACCCTGTCTTTGAGGACTTTTGTTATTAGTATTGTTTTCCTGTCTCATTACTTCTTCCGGTACATTGTTCTTATCTCAAGACGTAATCTCTGCCTTTCACCTGCCACCAGAGGTTTGTGGTTTTCTTTTTAGTGGGAGTACTAAACTGAGGAATATCATTCCTAAAATATGACACCTAAGCTAAATTTTGTTGAGGTAGATGAAACACAACTTGAACTAGCTGCCACTTACCAAAAAAATGGACTAGTTTACCTTATTAGTAATGTACTACTAGTAAGGCACTACTAGTAATGTAGCCATTGCTAAAGGACACATGGGCTATTGAAGTGGAGAAATGCCAGATTCTCCACTTCTGAAAACCAGATCTGTTAGATTTGTTAACTTAACCGCTGATTTATGGCATGTGATGCCTCTCACGTCAGTGCAGCTTATTCCTACTCCATGTCAGCGTGACAAGAGAAGATCCAAGAAAAGATGGCTCAATAAGCCTTTATTGTTCTTTTACACTTAAAGTCAAAGTTTTTATTTATTAGAAACACTTTTAAGACCCTGGTTGTTTATGAAGTTATGTAAGAAAAGACATGGATTACACACGTAGATGTAATTCACACAAAGCAAATTTCAGCACTACCACAAAAATATTCTTAGCTCTCTGAGGAGTAGTTTTTCTGTAAGTAGCTCTGAGGGCATCCAGAGATGTGTGAAATCACTTCCCTTACAAGCAGTTGGCATCATTTTAGCTACACACCAAAGGGATGTTGTGGGCATTATTTACCTTCACAAGTGCTTGGAACCTATTTCAGTTGTGAATGATTTCTGATGCAGCAAAGAGTGTGCATATCACAAGCATGAAAAACCAAAACGCTCCCACACCTAACAAAAAACATTTCTTTTTGTGTTGCTCAAGTGCATATGCATTAGTCATGGTTATCTATTCCAGTACACATTTTACATGACAGCAGTAACCTGACCTCTCAATGGTATTGACAATTCACNTTCAATGAAAAAGAAGAAAAAAATTTAGATTACAGTAACTATATTAAGAAAGTTTATATATTTGAAAAGAGAAACTAATTGCCCAGATTTTTTTCTGTAGGGTTTATTAATTTGCCTAATAGAAGATTAACTGAATGAACATTGAATATAATAAGATGAATAATAATCTGCATAATCAGTACCACCTTGACCCTGCACTAGCAAGGCATTACCATGTCTTACATCAGCACATAAACCAGCTTTGGCACTTGCCTACATCAGTAAACAACTAATTTTGTACAGGATAGGTCAGTGGCTAGTATTTTGGTCATGGGACTTTATGATATATGATGCAATAGGTGTGGATCATGCACTTAAGCTGTCAGGCTGATGTCAGCTGTAGAGCACCCACTTAACATGTCTAGATTTATGTGCCTGACAGACCTGGTGAGCACAATCTATACCCATTCACATTGTTGCTCTTTAAACGCTGTCTGATCCAGGAACCAGTGTGTAATGCCTGAGAAACAGCAGTATGCTTTCTTAAACTAACTCTAAGCTTATGTATATGCGGTCAGTTGTTGAAGTCTGGCATACTTAAATCAAGGCAGTGTAAAGGGTGACTGTAAACCACATTAATCTGCAGTCTGACTTCATTTGGACACCATGGTAAAGCNTGTCTTTGAGGACTTTTGTTATTAGTATTGTTTTCCTGTCTCATTACTTCTTCCGGTACATTGTTCTTATCTCAAGACGTAATCTCTGCCTTTCACCTGCCACCAGAGGTTTGTGGTTTTCTTTTTAGTGGGAGTACTAAACTGAGGAATATCATTCCTAAAATATGACACCTAAGCTAAATTTTGTTGAGGTAGATGAAACACAACTTGAACTAGCTGCCACTTACCAAAAAAATGGACTAGTTTACCTTATTAGTAATGTACTACTAGTAAGGCACTACTAGTAATGTAGCCATTGCTAAAGGACACATGGGCTATTGAAGTGGAGAAATGCCAGATTCTCCACTTCTGAAAACCAGATCTGTTAGATTTGTTAACTTAACCGCTGATTTATGGCATGTGATGCCTCTCACGTCAGTGCAGCTTATTCCTACTCCATGTCAGCGTGACAAGAGAAGATCCAAGAAAAGATGGCTCAATAAGCCTTTATTGTTCTTTTACACTTAAAGTCAAAGTTTTTATTTATTAGAAACACTTTTAAGACCCTGGTTGTTTATGAAGTTATGTAAGAAAAGACATGGATTACACACGTAGATGTAATTCACACAAAGCAAATTTCAGCACTACCACAAAAATATTCTTAGCTCTCTGAGGAGTAGTTTTTCTGTAAGTAGCTCTGAGGGCATCCAGAGATGTGTGAAATCACTTCCCTTACAAGCAGTTGGCATCATTTTAGCTACACACCAAAGGGATGTTGTGGGCATTATTTACCTTCACAAGTGCTTGGAACCTATTTCAGTTGTGAATGATTTCTGATGCAGCAAAGAGTGTGCATATCACAAGCATGAAAAACCAAAACGCTCCCACACCTAACAAAAAACATTTCTTTTTGTGTTGCTCAAGTGCATATGCATTAGTCATGGTTATCTATTCCAGTACACATTTTACATGACAGCAGTAACCTGACCTCTCAATGGTATTGACAATTCACTGTTTCTGTTCCCAAATGTAGGTGTTCATCCAATTTTCACTGGTACTTCCAAGTACAACCAGACTGAGAGAGGTATCAGGTACTAGAAATAATAAAGTCTAGCAGTCAGATGTAGTCAGATACTGTTTGCAAATTGCAAAGCTGAAGGCAGACAGGAAGGTGGCAGATAATGTTTCCTCATTTCCCTTTATTCACTGAATTGGTGACATTCAATCCTGAACTTAGACATTTCATACATAACTGAAAATGTTAAATCTGGCTGTCAATAAAAAAACAAACAAAAGTTGGTTCAAGTTGAACTGTTATATTTTTAAAAACTCTCTAATTCGTATACATGGCCACCATTTATAAAATAGGATATTCAGTGAGCATAATCTGTTAGGAGAGTAAGCCACTACAACTGCATACAGCAGTTGTATTCTGTGTCCCTATTTATATTATTTATATTANTTAAACGCTGTCTGATCCAGGAACCAGTGTGTAATGCCTGAGAAACAGCAGTATGCTTTCTTAAACTAACTCTAAGCTTATGTATATGCGGTCAGTTGTTGAAGTCTGGCATACTTAAATCAAGGCAGTGTAAAGGGTGACTGTAAACCACATTAATCTGCAGTCTGACTTCATTTGGACACCATGGTAAAGCACTCACACAATCAGTTATAGGCAGGATGCAGCGACTCAGCACCCATCAGCTGCTCCATTTGAATTTGCACCTAAATTCAGAGCAGGAGAGACATTTTTTAAGCTAAACCCTTGACTGTCTGCATGTACTACATACTGGTTTGGAGTCAATTTATTGCATGCAAACCAGATTTCTGTCTGAGGAACCAAAACCAGACCAAAAGGTGTGTTCCAAGTGCATATGAAATGACCCTAGCCTTTAAGGATTTGAGACAAGCACTAGCTCTTCAGACAGTTTAGAGAAACCTGCATAATGGGGATATTAGGTACAACTGACCAAATTAAATTGAATCTGATGTAGCCCCTGAACCATGCATAGTTTAATGTGGAGATGTCAGCAGCAGCTACTTTGATCTACTGAGCTGCTTGGTATTGTGTTCAGTCACCTGCTAATATAGATGTAAACCCAACAAAAACGGTACAGGTGGGATCAAAGCACAATAGTATGTTTCATATAGATCTAAAGGTGGACCTCAGCTGAGCACCAGAATGATAATTAAATTAGTCCTGCAGATAAGCTAGTATGCACAACTAAGCACAGTTTGGTCAGCTCACCCACTGGAGCTGCATGGGATGGAACAGAGCCTCCCTACACAAAACTCAGAATATATCTGGCTTCTGAAACCATAAAACAGTATGTATGGTTCATTTCTACAGTTAAATGATAGGAATATGAGGATAATTACCAACTTTGTAGACCAAATGTTCCTACTAATAACAAAATGTCTGTGTCC
The DNA here is from genome assembly GCA_013400255.1 of Sitta europaea. Lineage (NCBI taxonomy): Eukaryota > Metazoa > Chordata > Aves > Passeriformes > Sittidae > Sitta > Sitta europaea. Next base: position 331,143 of record VXBS01001513.1, read on the forward strand.
TGAGGGATGCTGTTCTCTACCGTGCCCAATAAACAGCACTTAACTACACAATAGTGTGAATAGGAATAGTAAATCACATAAAAATACTTGTGGATTTAAGAAGGTGTCTGTAGATAAATAAGAACCAGAGAATAGCTCTGGAAAGTCTTAATACTTCTTGAGAATGCTTCCATTTGTGAATTAAGCATTACTATATTATTTATTTCTTACCAAGAACAGGATCCATCCATCATGTTATACATTTAGGACAAAACTGAATACAAAAATTCAATAGTCATGACAGACAATTCACAACTTTATTTATTATTCCAAACTCTTTCAGCTGTCTGTATTCATCTATGTGTTATTTAGTGGCCAGTGTTTAAAACATATTTCAAGCTACAATGGACAGAAAGTAGGGAAAATCCAATCTCCAAATACGACTGACAAACCGACCGAAAGAGGATTATACTACCAGGGAAGCCAAACTTAACAGTAGGACATCATGTGCTTCCTCCATAATTCGCTACACTTGTCTCAAACACCATCTCTTAAATTAACTAATATCCTACTAGCATCTAATGGAATGTGAGAGACTACTAGTAAGCTGTGCCAGTGTTTAGACTAAATGATAAGACTTCAGTGGTTCCTAATCAGGGTCACTGTTTTTTTCTATAGCAAAAATTGTCAGCATCAAGGAGAGCTACAGTACTAATAAAAAACCATCTGACAAGAATTAAAGGGGTAGGAAAAAATGCAGTAGCAAATCTGAATGGTAATATATTTGGTTTAACTATTTGGCCAATTCTTTTAAAAAATAGTCCCTTTGTGTTAAAATTCCAGTATGACTGTACTACATGCTCAACATAAATATTGGTGCCATTTGATCAGAACTGTGACTTCACAATGTATGTTGATGATTCAGCCAAAGGGAACAGTTCAAAAAATTGAATTAATACTGAAAAGTTCTTGATTCTATTAGATTTAGTACTTAAATTAAAGGAATCATATCTGCAAAATAATGATACAAAAAGCTTAGTCTGTATTGCTTCTTCACAAATAGGCAGAAGAAAATTATGTTTTCAAATAGAGTTTGCTATAGTTAATGCTATTTTTCTCCCGCTGATGTGATTTTCCATTTAACAACTGCATCATTATTGTTAAGAGTTTGAGGTTCCAATACAGGTTATGAATCTAATTAGGCAAGGAAAACACAACATTACTGGGATGGTCAACAGTGTTATTTCTGAATAATCTTTTGAAAAATTACCTATGTATTCCCTGTATGCCCTGATGTCTTTTTTTTTCTTTTTTTTTTTTTTTTTTCCCAGCATGATGGTGATTCCACTGCAGCTTCTCTTAGGGAAAATTCTTCTATAAGATTTTTATTGGTGCTTTTATGTATCCTAGTAAGTGAACAATTTGACACAATCGTTCATTTTTACATGTAAAAAGTTTCAAATAATAAAGTTGTCTCATTACTGGATATCATTGCCGCAGAGTTTCTGTTGGAGCTCAGTTAATGATAAAGTGCTAACTGATGAATCAATACTTACCAGCTTTTGGATAGCACCTGGGTTTACTGATTTTGTTGATACTGCCTCAGACATTAAATATGTATTCGTAATAGTGAGACTAACAGTCACTGAAAATAAGCCCTACAAGCAATAAGGGCCATCTAATCTAAAATATCAGAAACAGCAGTTATTATCCACCATCTCAAATGAACACTTAATAACCTGGAACTAAATCCCTTCAGGCTCCATTTATGATATGTACACACTTCTGCTACAGTGATGAAAAATACTCCATTTTCCCAGAACTAATGACCTCTCTATTATATGTACTAGAGGACTGTTGAATGAGTCTATCAACAAAGTAACAGAGTGCACATGTTTGAAAAATTTTATGCTTAAATCATAGGCAAATTTCAGTGCTTCCAACTATAAAAAGCCCCTTGGAGTAATTTCGAACTTCTGTAGTATGTGTTCGGTGAAGACAATTTCTGTACATGCTTTGTTTATTTTAATTTTGGTTACCTTTGGCTGTTACAGTTAATGAGGAGCAATACCTAGAAGTAATTAATATGTAACACTTCACTGTGTTCAGACAAAATACTATTGTGTCATGGGATATTTTATTGCTTTAATTGGTGGATGCAGTTAAAAATATCTCTTTATCTCAAAACCAAAAGGGTTTTATTTTTATTGCATGGCACCTTTGAAGAACATCTCATAGTAGGTTCAGACATATCTTACAGCTTAACTGCAGAGATTTGGCAGCACTCTGTTAATGTATGACTACAAAGATTAAGGATGCAGAAAATAAGTATACCTTGAACTACTTTAGCTGCTATATTTATAGTTTAACTTGAGCACTGCATTTAGATACTCTGGAATCACCAGGGAACACAGCTGGTCCTGACAATAAGACTAACATTTCTCCCAGCAAGCTAGTTTTTAAAAATACCATACTGACTAGCCCAAATACTGCTAGACTTGAGGTATCATTTTCAACAAAAGCCAGTAAATTTGAGTAGCTACACTGTGTAGTTCCATTTGTGCTATCTTTTCTTTGAGGCATTTTCTTATTGGAATTGCTGGCACTTCACTAAAGGCTACCATCCAAGTGCAAATTCTTCCAGCTGAGAGTCCTCAAGTAGCCTTAAAAGAATCTGGTATTTCTGCTGGTGAGTAGGCAACAATAGTGCACAGGTAGGCTGCAGGACTTGTGAACAGAGGAGTTTGGGGGTTTTTATGTTGTCAAGAAACAAACAAAATCAGTATTTGAACTGGGAAAAATATGGCCTTCTAGCATGAATTCTAGTCAACTCTGTTGAATTCTAGACAGGCTTCAGGAGCTTTGTTCTGGTCTGGCATGTAATTTCTATCTGCCCATGTCCTCCAAGCCGTATCTCCTAGGCAGAGCAATTCCTGACTTGCACATGTATACATTTCCTAACAAGAAAATTCTACTTGGAAGACTAGATTCAGGAAATTGTTTTTTAATCACTGATAACAAATAGAAATAAAAGTCATCAATAATGCTTTTTGATGCTCCAAATTACTCCAGATTAACATGTTGATTAAAATGTAAACCAAATTAAACACATACATGTGAATTTTGGCTGCTGGAATCATAGTTTTTCCAGTAACAGCATTAAATCAGTTACAAATGAAATAATGAAAGCCTTCCACATAAGGGACTGGAATTACAGTTAAAGATAAGGGTTTTGGTTCCAAAGAGAAGGAAGTGCAGACATACTATCTTAAAAGCTTCAGCAATTTCATTCTCAATTTTAGGAAAATATCAGTTTCTAACACCCCATGTCAACACAGTGAGAGTAGTCTATTTCCTGGTCTCTTAATATTTGGGGTTCTGAACAATTTCACCTGCCTGCATCCCTGATATAGAAGGAATACATCAGAGAGCAACACCATGCTAGGAAATATAGAACACTAATTCAGCACATCCCCAGCAACCTCTGACACACAAGTTCCAGGAAGCTCTAAATACAAAATAAATCTTCTTACAGAGCAAAAGATCTTAAAATATTCTTTTGGCTTGTTTTTCATTTATTTGTGGGGGGTATTTATGCAGGGTATGGTGGTCTGTCAGATGAGTAAGGATAAAGAAGGGACATGCAAGTCCCTGGAGGTGGCAAGCTGAGCTTCTGCTCCCTCAGTCTGAAAATAAGTTCTGCATTTTCCTAAAGGACCTGTTTTACACCTGTATCCTGTGTCACAGAGGGTGACCAGGCAGTAGGGTAGGGTGTGCTCAGTCATCTTCTCCAAATGCTGAAGATCTCTGCAAGAAGGCCATGCTGGATGGAAAACCACCCAGACAGCTGCCTTCACAGCTGAAACACTCTGCTAGCTGGGCTAAGAGACAAAGTGACCTCCTGGCCCCACTTTTCATAGCCTTCCCAAGCTACTTGAAGCTGCCCTTCTGTTATTGAGAGCAGCACCACCAGCCCACAAGGTCTGTGACTGGCAACATGGGAAAGGGCCCTGAGGACAGGAATTTAGAGGCTTTTTGATTTTTTCTTCTCTGTGACCCTGAAATGCAATTTGACTGAAGTTACTTGAGAACTGCTGGCTGCTCTCATGTCAGTTCCAAATTCAACCATCTGCAGCAGCATGACAGTCACAGAACAAACTGTAGTCAGTTCTCATGAGGCAATGATTCTCTTCAGTGCTCCCTAGCAGCTCCATGACAAGAGAAGGAATGCCTAAGCAGCAGAGAAATTTAAGATGGAAGCTGAAGTCAAGGCAAGATGTTTCAGTGCTATTTTTAAGTAGAATGGTCAAATTATTAACTGCAAACACAACACTAATGCAATCCTCTAATACCAGAGAACTGCAGCCAGACATTTACTGGGTGAGACTTCTGCTGGGTTAGGGAGACCTGGCTTACCCAGGACAAGCGCCCTTGCCTGAGCACAGTGAAACATCACATGAGTCAAACAGGGAGTGGAATGGCAGCAGAGGAGGGGTATATGCTGACCTTCACCTTCAGATTGGCTAATGCCACCCCTCACCAGGGACAATCTGCTGCACCCACACCCTAAGCAATCTCCCTGCACTCATCATAAATTCACACACAAAATGTATAGCTCCCTAATTCCAGATTTTTGCTGACAAGCGTGAACATGCATCCACGGCATGTTGCCAGCATGCTTCTTTCATTCAGTAAATCACGTGACCTGAGGATGAGCAGTCTCCTTGAGGCTAACTTTTTCTGCCTGTAATTCTGGCAAGGTTTTGAAGATTGTCTGGGAAGACCTTGATTTCCAGTGATTCGAAACTCTGAGTCTTGCTCTGGCTACATCTAGCAGCAAAGGAAATCTAGAAAATTCATGATGAATCTCCTCTGATTAAGTTCTCAAAAAAATCAGCAAGAAGCCCTGACTTTTAAAAATTCTCCATTTGATGTCAGATTCTCAGAGTCCAGCATCAATGACCTCCAAGTCACACTAAAAGATGTAAGTATCTCTGTCAGCTGGAAGAGCAAAGATGACACACGAGTGAGTAAAATAATAATTCATTGTCTATAGAGTTACTGAGAATGTGTGAAAAAAGAAAGAGAACAGTAATTTTCAGTAGCTTCATGTTTCCTCTAGATAAAATTCAAATGGTAGTTTGAGATCCGATTAACAAGAAATTGAGATTTCAATAAAATTTGCATCAAGGGAATAAGTAAAAGCAGAAAGCTATTCAGACAAAGCTAAAAGACAAACTGTGAAGGAGGATACTGACAACATTTAACATTTATTTGTCTCCACAGAGAAGAAGCATCATTAAAAGATTCAGTTGTGCAATTCTCACAGGGTAAAAGAGTTAAACACAGCATAGTTCAGTTTCCAAAACTCAAGGGCTTGATGCCTTGTTAGTTAAGGATAGGCTAATAAGCACAGGTAACCAAATTCATTTTTTAATTGGCATCTTGCCCCAGCTGCCAGGAAATGTAGTGATATTACTTTGCCTACTCCCTGAAGAAAGAATTTGTTCTATCATAATACAGAACTCCCAGAGCATGCATGGTATTGCTTTTTTGAGGAAATCCAAAAGAGATCCTAAAGTTTCGTGTTAAATTGTATTTGTCAAAACTTTATATCTTCAAAAACACCTAATCTTTCTTTCTATAGCACAATTATTTTTATACATTAGATCTTCAATACAATTAAATGAAAGATATGCTTTCTGTTAAAAATTAGCTTTGTTTAGGTACAATAAAAATATAAATACATATGAATGTATTTCACATTAAAATGCTGAACAATAATTAACCAAAATATTATCCATGTATTCAGTATATTAAAAATAATATACCAAATATCAAAACATACCAGATGTATTAAATACAGCAAATGATAAGCAAAAATATTTCAGCAATAATGCATATAGATTTGACCACTTAATATTTTACACATTTATTCATAGCCAAATTAAAAGCAAAATATAGATGAGTTTTGATGAGTTCAAAGCAAAAGGAAAGCAAAGAGTAAGAATTCCTGTGTAAATATTTTTTTTTTTTCTAAGAAGTTAAAAATAAATGCTCTGGAGTTTAAAAACTGCTCTATTGATGCAAAACAAGGTAGGAGTTTCAATATTGGTGTTTTCTAGGGCCCCCACAGAGATGTTTTGCAGATTTAGTATTGCAACATCTAATGGTTGGTACCAGTTTTTTGGCTGCCAGGCTCCCAGCCCATCTAAGCATACAGGTACAATTTGGTGAACCAGCCTAAGCCAAGAGTGAAGGTTTTACACTGAAATGTGAGTCATTGGCCTGGGAGAACTGAAGTACAGATGTAATTTCCATTCTGTCGTCCTAGCTAGGAAATGCACTAACCTGCAGTGGGTAAGAAAAAATGGGCAGGTGGGGGTGGTAATGTCCAAAACTCCTGCAGCTAAATATGACAAAGCTAATCTGTTAGAGTCTTAAATCCTCAGCTGAAGCTGTCACAGAGAACCAGCCTGCGCAAACCACTCTCGTCAGAACCAAGCAAAAGTTGGGATTAGTCTATGCAGTCCAGTCAGCCACTTTTCAGGTTTACTAAAGCAAGTAGATTATCAAAGCCAAAGTTTTAATCCTTTAAGTATGGTAAAACAATAAGAAAAGGATGCAAAAAAGCAACTAAAATTTTGTATCCTTCACCAGGAAGACACAACTAGAAATTCACTTCTCTGCCTGGAAAGTATGATCGTATTGCATTGATACCTGAAATGAGGCAAATACCTAACATGATAAATAGCTGGATTTTTTAAATGCTGAAAGATGCTTCTTTGTTCACGAATGTTATCTACTTTATACTGCCTTTTACATGCTTGTTTTCTCTCCAGATGAAACAAGAACAAGTGAAATAGAACAGAGGGAAGAGTATCACAGATTTTGATATCCAATCTGTCTTTCCTTATATTGCTAATTTGGGGTGGAGACAATTATGTGGTTCAATTTACAATTAGGATTCCTCCTTAATGATGCCTTTCCTCCACAGCTCTTACACAGGACATATACCTTTTACAGAAATGTAAAAATAAAGACTATTGCACAGTCCAGCTCTAGTATTGCTGCCACTTGTTTTGACAGATTGATCAAAACAAATACAGACAACAGAAAAAGGCAGTGGTGTTTTCTGACCAAACATGATTTTAAGGGCATGGTAAAGAAGCAATTGACAAAAAGGGAAGTCTTTCTACACTGATGTTAATGTTCAGAAAAGCTCTTAGTATGTGCTAATAAACAGTTCTTCGCAATAAGATAATGCATAGTTATGTATTTGGTTTGTGTACTTTTGTTTCTACATCCCATCAAAACAAAAAACATTCATTGAATATAGAGTAAAGCTCTCTGTGCTCCAGGTAAATTTTCAGTGAAGGCAAGTCCTGTGCCATTTACTGCAAAACTGAAAATAACTCTGCAAAATGATGAAACTTTTAAATTAATACTACATCTTGTTTTGTCTTGCCAGATTTCAGCAAGTTTAGCTCAAAAACCACTACTTTTACCCTTCAGGAATTTTGGTTGCAATCTCCATTAACCATGCCAAACTCCCCCAGGTAATGGAGTTAGACGTTTGTTACTATGCTATAAGTTAACTAAAATTGTATTTTACCTTCAAATTGACATCTGTTGGAGAGAATGAAGGACGAGTTGTTGCCTAGAATGATAGGCAGAATGTCTAAAATAGCACTCATTAATTAAGAAATCGTCAAGACATTATCTGTACAAAAGTTTTGCTGTGCAAGACTGACTATCCTGAATAAAAATAAAGATACACATGAAACACATCTAGTATCAGCAACATAACACTACTGCTTGCTTGGCAGATCGAGTTTTCTGGAATGGGATCCCCCAGTCTTTTGAACTATGAGTGACTCTGTTCAACGCACTGAGTCACCAAATTTACCTCATGAAAAGTGAAGAACATGCACTTATTTTTTTCACTAAACTAGATTTAGCGAGTATTCAGTACCAGTTATGGTTTTCCCCGTAACTCTGCTATTCCCTGTATCACAAGAGATGACAATGGATGGAAGATAAGTGCTACAAAGTAAAATCTCAGCTTCTATCAATTTAATGGAGCTTTGCCTTTGTGTTCAGTGTTGCCAGGATTTCGCCCCAGATTTATTCATCAGCCAGAGAATGGCAGAAAATTTGAGTCAGCTCAGCTTTAGGGGCAACCACATCATTGTGCTCAGAATATTTTACCATTATTGTGCATTTAGGTACATCTAGACTCGTAATTACTTCTTGTACTCCTCTGTAAGCTGATCTCTTTCAACTCTATTCTTTCCCTTTTTCTCTCACCGGCAGAAGCTCTTCTAAGGGACAGAAGAATCATTTCTTTGTGGAATCAAACTCCAGAGTATCACAGGCAGTAGAGCTGTCTCCATGCTAGGCACTCCAGACATTGTAGGCGAGGATTGTAGAAGTTTTGAGAGATAACTGGAGAATACAAAATGAAATTATCACAAAACATTTCACAGAATTTTATAAACAAACAATTTAAGAAATTTCTTTCTCTTCTTCCTCTACTATTTCCCTAGTTTACATGCTTAAACATATAATTTATAAATGTAGAAAATTTTGGTCTGACGTCTTAAAAAAATATTACAAATCAATTTTTCATTGTTTGCATAGACTCCTTGGCTTTTGCAAGAGTTCAGACTCAAACAGCATAACATTTACAGAAATTGTTGGAGTGCCACCTATTGGAAATAGATGTACAAATGAAAAATACCTCGGTTAACTGCATAAAACAATTATTTATTATCCAAATGTTGGTTTAACTAGATCAAGTTAAGAGGCTTTTAAATAACTATAAATCATGTTCCATTCATTATTATGGCTAAATTTTGATCAGCTTGTAATGTTGAAAAAAGAATTAAAAATTAGCCTCTGTAAGGAGCAAAACACTCCCTAAGAAAGTGGCAAAGATTTATAGCTCTGGACTATTAAATAGCAAATATCAGAGCAGATCTGCTAGAATAATCACCTGCCTAAAACCTGACTCACTTTACTAAGTTGTATATGCATGGCTGGTGTAAATAGTTGTATGTCAGATCCAGGTTTTCACTCTGCAGAGATACGTAATCTTTAGGCTCACACAGTTCAGCTGTGTTTTTGACTCTGAATATAAATTATTAATTTTCCCTATGGAAAACTGTCACCTTGAAATAAAACAGCCTGGCCTCCCATTGAAAACATACAAATCAGTCTGGGACTGTGCAAGCAGTTTTAATAAAATGATCTTCAGCTGTCATTTCTGTTCAAAAGACACTCGGGCAACAGCATAAGTGACTCTCTCCTCTGTCTCACACAAACAGATAAATTTATGGATTTTTCCTCTCTACTTTCCCAGCAATATCTTCAGCTTTTCTATTAAGTGAAAGTATACTGCTTTACACTTAAAATTGAAAGAAACTACTCAAATACAGAAAGCAACTGAAAAATTTGGCCCAGGTTTGAACCTTGAATTTGATCCTTGAGCTGTCTGCCCTCACTCCACCCTTATCACCCAGCAAGCAGCAGACTGGGAGGGTCATTGCCTGAAGAGCATCACTATTGAAGCCCTAACACATCTGTTTCATTTCCTCATCTTTACTACTGCAGCTTCCTCCTCCGTGGCTTTATGAGCTCTCACACTAGAAGAAGCAAAGTGTTGTCCAGCCCTTTTCTGTCCAAACATCCCAGCCTTAATCTTAGAGTCACACTATTCCTCTTACAAGTCCTTCTGTTAATTAACACTAGCCCCTGACCAGCTCGTGACAGCTTCTGTAGCAGCTCTTTTCATGGTTATGATTAAGAGAGCTACATAAACACAGAGTGATAGCTTTTGTAGATTGCTCCAGGAAAAAAACAAAACATAACAAACTGCAGTTAATTATACATGTAAGCATACAGTAGAAACAGAAATAAAACAGTGACATGGCACAAAAACAAAAAGCAAAATACACTGGATACAGGCTATTTCATATATTCAGTCCTCAGAATTATTCCAGCAGCCAGAATTTCTAAGTCAGAGTTTGCTTAGCTGTCCATGGTAGTATAAAATTTTCAACTAAAATATTGGACTTAGTAGTATTTTATGTGTTTACAAAAAATGGCATCTGTAGAATAATTACTATAATACCTGCTCTTTATTCTTACNAGTTCCTTGTCTGTCTCACCTTCATTTCTAGCAGATGTGTGATACATAATTTCAACCACTTCTTTTACTGGTAGCTTACATCATTTTATGAGTGAACATGTTTTTATTCCTTGGTTTTATCTCTTCCTCCAGATCCCACAGAGTATGCTTCAGGCGTCTCTGTGGTTTATAAAAGACTTTTTCTCCTATAGCTTTCTCTTGAAACTTCAATCATTCTGTGCTTCCTCTTGAGGCATGCCCTCACATGTAGCTTCCCTCCTTTAACAATCTTATTTTATTCTTCTGGGGACATATTCACAACAAAAGTTTAGGGGCATCAAAAGTAACATTTCTTTGGTGCAACAGCTGTAGACCCACGTCTGATAATAATGACATGTCTCCTATGCCCACTGTAGTATCTGCACTTAACATTGCTTACTAAGAAGGAAATGTGAGGAGAATAACAATACCACAAAACTCTCAGTGAAATCACCAGGCCTGCTTCAGGTTTTGTTCCATGAATGCCTATGTCATAAGCATTTTAGGTGAGAACTAGTAAGGGTAAGCACAGCAGCAATTGTCTGGTGCTAACAAAAGCCTTGGAAATCTTATCTGTGACCAGATTTTCATGAGTACAGATCCAAGGAACCTATTAGTCTTCTATTTCCTTCCAATATAATTTTTCCTTTGCAAATCTAGCCATAGGTGTAGATGAACCTGGGTTTGTTTCCCAGTTGGTGTCTTTCAGACTGACAGAAAGGACCTAGCCATGAGGTCACATTATTCTAAATACGCATATACTTAAAGCCCAATTTTAGTATATTTCTAAAATACATGCTGAGGGAAGGAAAAAGAATCTGCTGATTTTCTTTCTGCTGAACTGTGTGAAATGTAAGTTAAGTGAAGCAAATCTCCGTGTTGATTAGATACCATGACTCACACAAATGGGAAAAGAAAATTGAATATTTTAAATTTTATCCATAATCTGGAAGAAATTACAATGTCAACATGATCTTCAATTGTAGACAGCTTATTCCAGCTACCTCTGACAATTTGTTTATTTTCTGAATGTATTTTGGAGTAGTACAGAAACAGGAGTTCAGCTGTTCCTATCAGCTAAAAGCAGAAAGGTAGAATTACGGGTTGTGTTGGCTAGGTTATACAATAATTCCATATAAGTGACATGGAAACTGTAGATAGAAACTAAATTAATAGACATATTTTTCATAATCAACTAACTGAATGAATGAAAACAAAAAAACCACACAAATATCTTTACTCTCACCAGCCACAAAAAAAAACCCAAAACCAAATAAAAACCCCACAAAAGAGCAAAACAAAAAAACCCCAAACACTAAAAACCACCAAAAAAACAAACAAAACCAAAACAAGCCCAAAAAACAAACCAAAACAAAAGAAAACAGACCAAAGAGCCTCAAACCACAAAAAACAAACAACACACACATCCACACACCAAAAAAAAAAAAAAAAAAAAAACCAAACCAAAAAAACTTAAGCTAAAAAAATAATACTGTAAGGGCTAAGGGCTTCTTCAGTCCTTTGAGGATACCAATGTTCATTCACTTTAACATGAATAAGCATAGTAAATGAATGAGAGGATTTATAATTTCCACACTATGGATCTCTCCCTTGTGATATAAATATCTATAAAAATCTCCAGTGAGGTACTGCAAAAGACACCTTTAACCTTTGCATACATAATTTCAGATCAGCTTAGCATCATTTTTCTGAGAATGGAACCATATGTCACCTAATGGCTCAGGGGATGCACTGGCATATGGAGCCCTTCATGCTTTAACTGCCAGCTTGAATCCAACCCAGCCCGGTAACTACCAGTGCTGCTGTGTCCGGAGGGCGTTGGGTAATCCATGTGAAATGAGTTGGCCACCTCAGATGAGATTCTGCAGCAAAGTTGTCCACCAGAACGTGACCACTGCAGATGGCTCAAATTTGCCCTTCTGTCAGTGGTATTAGCAAGTCAGCCAAAGATTAAACGAGTATTGTACATACATGAGCTTTCGCTTGGCAGAAGGCAGTCTCTCAAGTTAGGAAATAGAGAGTGGACATGCAGGGCACTGCCTTGGAGGAGGAAAGGCACTGCCTTTGGAATTCCTCAGCCAGCCATCCCCAGCTCCTTTCAGTTAGTGCTGAAACACCCACCCCCAAGCTTTCCTCCATGCAGATTTAACGCATTAGATAGATCAGCTTTTACCACTTGCATTAATGTTCACACATGATAGTAGGTCCTTGAGTAATGATAACTCTGCTGTCTTAAGAGAGAATTCAAATCAATGAGAAATTTTTTGAAAAAGGAGAATGCAGAATTAAAGCCTCATGATGATGAGAAGTTAAAACATGAAATCATTTTATGAAGTAAATAAGGAAATTTATGAGGAAAATATTGTATGGTTACAGGTTTTTTTGAAATGCATCCAATAATATAAAATAATTAAATAATAATATAAAGACATGCATTACAGCAGAAAATACTGAAGGACTGAGACACAGAAATTTGAAAGCCTTCTAGGAAAATGATACCAGGGAGCAGGTTCATAATTTTCAACAGAAGGGATTTTTATTAGTATGAAATGTGAGTTTTCTCTTTGCAGTACTAAAAATGTCATGAATATGTCTATATTCTTGGTTCTCAGTTAGGCTTCAAAAAGTACCATTTTGGTTTTATTTCCTACTGGAAAATCTATGAAGAAAATCTATGAATCTATCATTTTAATGCATAGCATAACACTGATGTACAGCTGGGAAATTAAGCCAGACAAATTAATTGATAATGCAGCTCTTTATGCACTCTGTGGGAGCTGTATCACAAAGGGGGCTGTAGGTGTTTACGAATAAAACAGAAACTGGGATTTGATTCCAAAAACAGATCTGACCAGATTCTGATTATTGCTGATCAGATTCTATCCCATGTGTGGCCAGGTAACAAAAGAATTTACATGAAAGCAGTAGTATTAACAAGTACCCTATTTCCATGGATTATTTTTCTTGTTTCTGGTACCAGATCTGTTGGAGTTTTTACTGTTGCAACTTGGTGAAATAAATATGTGTATGTCAGAAAGCAGCATACACAATTTACACATTTCCCTTTTTTGGTTTTTTTTTTTGCTTTTGCAAATTATGTTGTTATTTTAGAAAAGGCACCTATTATGTCAAGCAGTACCCAGCTGAGAATTCATAGCCAACTACTGCATAGAAGTTGATCTGATAGACATCAGCCATTGATACAAATACTAGTTATGTTTTCTTCTAAACTTATTTTTTAAAATTGTTAAAAATTAAACTGTTTTTTTTCTACTTATACAACTCTACATGTTCATATGATATGTATTAGATTCACTTTTTCCTTTTCAAACATTACTTTTGTCTTGTATTTCTATTAAATGTGGAGTTCGGATTTTTAAAGGTTTCTGCAAATGGAGTATGTACTATAGTTTCTTCCACTTCTATTTACATTATCATGATAACAAGGTGCTCTCCTCTCAGTTACAGAAAATGTAAAGGGCAGTTTAAAACATACATGCATGGATTAATCTAAAACTTACTAAAAAGAATTTAATGACAATATGTCCATTTGTTATTGTTCTACAATATGAAATTTAAACAAAACAGTACTTTTTAGTTGGGTTGAGCACCATAAAAGTACACATTTTTCCACAGGTACAGTAATGGTGATGAAACATGAAAAACAGACATTTGTTTTAGTAGGCTAAAGAGCCTGTATGAACATTAGAAACAGAAGATGTATGATGTAATCAATTTTGGCATGAAGGACTGGGATTTTTCAACCACATGAAGTAAAATGGAATCAACACAGAGCCTGACACTTGTGTTGGAGAGACAGTTGTATCCCTTTGTACCTTCTGTTGTATCTGTATTTTGTATTTGACTCTCTTCTTTTCTACTTAAAAAAAAAAATCCCAGCAGTTAGGTAAATGGCAGATAAAATGTACATATCTCTCTTTAATTAAATAATTCACTGAACAGAAAAAGAACAGCATGTCATACCTTCCTCAAAGATGGGATGGTTAAGTATTCAGGTTGACTCCTCATTAGTGGCCAGGCTCAAGTACAATTTGTGCTTGAGGTATTTTTTCTCTGACAGGAATCTCACTATATCATGACGTAACATAATTATCCCTTTTCCTAAACCTTCAACAGGAGCACTGGTTTTTTATTTCCTTTGGACTAGAAAAATTCAATCATTTAACTCACATTTTAAATGTTCCTCACATGAGACCTGGGAAGATATCCTGAGTAAAGATCTGACAGATGGATGGGATGAGCCTGATGACATACCTAACTGCTTGGCTGGGGACACTTAATATATTTCTAGGAAGGTTCCTGTGGGACTGCAAGCACAAGCGAGCAGAGTGCCCTGACAGTAACAAGGCCAGGAGAATCCTGGACTGTGCCAGCAAGAGGTTACTCAACAGCTTGAGAGCTGCCTTTATTCCTCTTGGTGCTTGTCAGGCCACATCTGGAATACTTCATCCTGTTTTTCAGCTCAAGAACACTGAAGAACTGGGGAGGGGCCAACAAAGATCCACCAAGTTGATTAGAGAATTGATGAATATGATATACAAAAAATGCTGAAGAAATGTGATATGCTCATCCAAGAAGAGGGAGAGCTCAGCAGAGCTCTTATGACATTATTCCATATATAGCTAACAGGCAGATGCGGAGAAGGTGGAATCACTCTCTGCACAGGAATGCACAGGTGCCAGAAGACACAAGATACCAGTTGCTTCAGGGGAAATTCCATCTGGATATAGCAAAAACAATACTTCACATAAAGATGTGGTCCTGGAAAACCAGTTGGAGTGAGGAGCTTGGGCCAGATGACCTCCAGAAGTTCCATCTTGCCTCAACTGTTCTTTGATCCTGTGTAGACTAAATTGTGGAAGTGGTGGAATCTTCCTTGCTGGAGGCACTGAAGATTCATCTTGACACTGCCCTACATAATCTAATCCAGGGCTTCATTTTTCAATAGAAAGTTGGACAAGGTGATTTCCAAGGATTCCCTTCAATGTAAACTTTTCTATAATTTCTGTAACATGGAAAACAACATATTTGTTTACTTATATTTTAGATTTCCTTGCAACCAGATTAGAAAAAATGGAAAACCATTACTAAAACAAAAGTTATCTGAAGCAGAGATTTCAGAGACAAAAAGCATAATAAACCAGTGGGTTTAGAGCTGTTCAGATCTATTATTCCTGCTCAGTTCAGCATAGACCTGTGTCTGTACAGGTGCCCAGCAGTTCCTTTTTGTGCTACAGGCCACACACCAAACTAGATAGCAGATTGCTGCCATCACAGAGATTGTGGCTGAAGTCTAGGCAGAACAGAAATAAGAAAATCAGTTATGTTCAAACTATTGAAAAATTTAGCAATATCAGTATATTTCAAAATCACTTCAAGTGCCTCCAAAAGTAAAAAAATATAGTATCTACCTATTTAGACTTTCAGAGCTGTAAGAACTCATCCTTTCTTAAATAGGAACCCATTTCATTTTTAAAAAGCACTTTTTATACTGATTGCTGAAAGGGCAAAATCTCTTATGGGAGTGCCACTGAGTAAAGAGTGAGCACAATCCGTGCTTTCTGGCAATTTGAAAAGGATGCTAGGATACATGCCTATTAATTTGTTTAGAATGCAATATCTGTTTAGATGGCAACCCTTGAGCAAAAACAATCAAAAAAAGAATCAGCTACATTTTTGAAAATTATGACAGACTCTATCTTTTTAAAAAGCTTTAATCAGTGAACAGTGTTTTTTCCCTTCACCTCAAGGCTTTCTCCATTAAGAAACACACTTTTCTAGTATAAAGTTACCTATTTCCAGTATTTCCATTACCTCACCTATTAGTGTGGTATTTGCTTCTCCTCTTTGACGGACCCTGAACTCAGTGTTGCATCCTTTTGCACACAGTTATATGATTTCCCTCCTGTGATGACTAGTACCACACATGCTATTTCTCTTAGTTTTCAAGTTTCCAGTCTGAGGAATAATCAAAAGAAATCACAGTTCTGACATGATTTAACATAAGGAACTCAAAACTTGTTACAGTGCAATCCAGACAGTTTATTTTCTCTCTCCTCTCTGCTATTACATCCAGGTATCCACTCTTATTTATTTTGTTGCTTCCATAATTTTGTTATTCATCACACTTCCTGGTAAGTTTTCCAGACTAAAGATAAACCCATATTAAACATTATTTGCTGTGAATACTAACAGCTTGAAAAACACCACTGATGTATACAGCTTGTTCCATCATTCTAAGTGTGCCATAGATCAAGCTATCAACCTGTGATGGTGAGCATATTAAATCACTTGAAGTTCCATTTGCATGATCATCTTTCCAAACACTCCTGCTGTGGTGCTGACTCAAGCACTTTGAAAGGCTCACTCGAAATTACTGTTTTAAAAAAAAAAATGAACACTGTCTCACTGAGTATGCAGGAAATTAAATGTGTTAGCACTTATCCATTTCAAATTAGATTCAGCACATAACTGTCTAACGTGAGTGCACCTAACTATAGTTTACGTTTGTCTCTCCAGTAAGCTTTTTAATCAAAAGTAATTTAGTGTTAAGCGTATCGAAATGCCTTTCATTAGCCATCGATGGGACTTGATTTATTCATATGCTGTGCAACATATGTTGCTGATGCAGTCGCCTACCACATCTCAAATTTTAAATAAGCCTTTCCGTTTTGGGTTGATATTTTTGCAAAGGAGAGGTGTTCAGCCCTTAGATCATCTTCATGGCCATCCTCTGGATTCACCCCAACAGGTCTGTGTCCTTCCTGTGCTGGGACCCCAGAGCTGGGTGCAGGGTTCCAGAGCAGAGCAGAAGGGGAGAATCCCCTCCCTCCCTGCTGCCCACGCTGCTCTAGATGCAGCCCAGGAAACAACTGGATTTCTGGGCTACAGGCTCACAATGATGGTTCATGCAGAGTTTCTCATCAACCAACACCCCCAGCCCCTTCTCCCAGGGCTCTCACAACACTTGTTCTTTTTGAACTTCATGAGATTTGCACAGAACCACCTTTCAAAGCTGTGAAGATCACTCAGGATGGCATCCCTTCCCTCCAGCCCAGGAGACAGCACCACACAGCTTGGTGTCTCCAGCAAAATTGCTGGAGCTGCACTCAATCCCACTGCCCATGTCACTGACAAAGATGGTAAACAGGTGTTGTACACAGGCATTGCTTATAGTTCGCAGGTTCTACTGCATATCAGCTGTGCACATTTTTAAAAGTCCCACTTAGATTCCTTGTATTTCAATTACCTACCCTCAGACTGAAAAAAACCCCAACAAAATACCACAAACAAATAATCAAAAAGCCACAAAGAAACAAGGAAAAAAACCCAAACCAAGCTCAACTGGCCTAATTAGGTTTAAGTCCTTCAGAACAGGTTTCTCAGAGAGTAGAGCTGAAACCATACTGTTGGGTTTCTACTGAGGTATGTAAAAATATTGTTTTAACCTCACTGAAGTCAAAATTTCAACTTCTATTTATACATCAAGAGTCAAAATGGGTCAGTTTAGGTTTGCATGACCCAAAGAATGTCAGGAAATGAGAATCATATTGCCAGTCTCATAGCAATATTCAAATCACTTGTGCTACCAGTCAGATACAAGCATGGATAAATAGCATTTTCCTTTGGTGGCTCAGAAATCTCCAAAAGACTACACATTGCCTCACACGTTTATGTCAACAAAAGATGTATTTTTGAAGTGTTTTTGAGAAAGTGCTGAGTATCTTCAGCAAATTGAAAATTAAGATGTTTCAATATACTACAAAATTCCTATGAATTTTCTAAAGACAGACTATAATGAAGCAGGCCAGCAACATTGTAAAGAGTTTCTTAGCTGACTAATTAAAAGAAATTCAATTACATGCCAGAATGAAATCTTTAAAGGTGCATGCTTAGAACTCACAGGTTAAGTTACACAGAAGCAAATATTTTGTGTTTCCTCAGCTATGTGCATTTCTACAGAGCTGCCTTTTTTACAGGAAAACAGGTGACCGTTTACAGCAAGAACTGTTCAGATACTCTGGTGATGAAAATTAGCAGGCTCTTGTCAATTTAGGAGACCAGGAGGGAAAAAGGAGAGACAGCTTTGAAAGTGTGTTTCCATATATCCTCAGGACCCAATACAGGTGAACACCCATCTCCTGAAATAGTGCATCATTGCTAAAATACATATCATTTTATGTGTGGCCTCATTTCCTCAGTAGTGACCTTCCTCAAAAGTTAAAACTGAGGAACAGAAACTGAATTTTTTCACTCTGTTTTTACCACCACCACCATGAAGAATGAAAACTTGCTTTTACATACTCTTGCTATATGCCCATATCTCAGTCTGTTTCTGCCAGTCTCTTTCCCTTTGGCAATATTTGAACTTTATGTTCAATTTCAGCCAAATAAGACAAAGGAGTCTCAAAGGAAGTTTCTTGGAAATAGGCAGGCAAGGAAAAGAGAGAGGCCGCATTAGCAACCCTAAGATGGAGAGGCTAAGGCATGCATTCTGACATTATTAATCACCTGAGATACCCTCAGAAAGAGAAACTTGGCATTCCCAGCAGTCTCTGAATATTCCAACTGCCAGCAAAGATTAGATTGGAGCTCATACCTATTAGACCCCATAAGACACAGTCATCCACTGGGAGCCAGGTATTAAAAGCATTGTAGTTTCTGGAGGAACTGTTTTTCTCTCCCTCTCGCTCTCACAGTCCTGCTCCCTCTTCTTTCATTGTCTCACAAATAAGCTTCATTTTTTGTACGTCTGTGATAAGCTGTTGAAAATCTGCTAAAATAGCCTCCTTTGGTATCACCCTGATTCCGCTTTGCTTCTGTTGTGAAATACAGCCTCTGAACCCTTCTGGCCCCTATGTATTACTGCACCCAGCCCCTGGGACCAACAGCCTCTGCTTATCCATTACATGCAAAGAAGGAAGGCACTAGAGCCCAGCAGTAATAAAGGAACAAGGATTACCTTCTTCTGCAGGCTGAAAGGGAGTTTTCCCTATCTTTTACCACCAGGAAAGTATTCTCTACCTATGTCTTTTGACAAGAGAACTTCCTCCCTCCTTACCTATCTGCGCCACAAAGGCACTCCTAATCTGTAAGGGACAGACTGTTCATTTACAATTTATGTGTATGAGTCAGGATGATCTCAAAAGCAATCTCCAACTAAGTTGAGCAGAGAAAGTGATACAAAGACAGGAACAGTTAATTAGCAATGACTCCATCTCTAAAAAGGAGTATTATTTGAATTATGAATGGACATAATTACTTGTATTTTCTATTCAGAGTCCTCTATCTCAATAAAATAGTACTGTCTGATCAAAGATAAATTTTATGATATGGAATGTGTTAGGGAATGAAAACATATATTTTACAAAGCAATTCTATTTTTGAACATTAATCTAGCAACATTAAACCAATGCACAACGATTTTAATTTAAGCAAAATAACCAAAACTATTTAATTAAATCACAATTTTGTCATATGGAACTTTTAAATATCTTAGTCCACCAGCAAAATCTGCTGATGCACATAGAAGGTCTCTGTATCGAAAGCAGACAGAATCAGATTCTGGATACACATTGCCATCTTGTGGAGCCCTCCCTGACAGCGCATGCCGCAGAGACCTAAAGGTTTACATTACTTGAGAACCATTCCGTTCAGAGCTGGTATGGGTGTTTAACGAAAAAAGAGTTTTCTAAGATGCATACTCAGCAGATATTCTTATACGCAGAGTGTGCTGCCAGGTAGAATGTTGCAGATCAGGCCTGCTGAATCTCTTTGGGAGGTTTTAGCTGGGAAGTAAGACAAAAAACCTTTCACTCTTATAGCACAGCTTCAAATCAGAAGTAAAACAAATAAATACACTTGTCTCTTCCATTTTACGAGAATCATATACCTTCTAAAGTGCTCTGTTTTGCATTTAAGACCATTCTCAACAAGCAAGGTGACTGAACATTTATTGTGTTCTGAGATGTGTATCCTTTAGGGCAGGTTTGAAGAAGAATAGTGGGACAATGGGGAAAAAATCTGAAGCTCTCCTACTTAACAACTAGCAATTTGTAGACACAGTCATACAATTTTGCCAGCTCGGTGACTTTCCAAACATTAAATTTCTTTCAAAAAATTAGATATTTAGCAACAAGCTCAGATGAGTCAGGGAGTTCTTTGTGGAGTGATCAATCAATATCAAATAAAGAAAGCCACAGAAATATGAGTCATATCACCATAATACAGAGGAAATAAAAAATCTAGCCCTTCTGGCTCTTACTCCTTTTGTGGTGTTTTATTTGCTTGGTCTCTGTTTCTTCTTGTCATTAAGAGTAATTTCCAGCTATTGCACTTCAATTTTAGTTTCTCTGGGTTTAATTCTATAGAGTCAACTCACAGATGAAGGAAGTTTTTGTCCTCCTGATACAGTATTAAACAGCCTCCAAACTGCATCACATTTTTTTTTCTCTTGAGTCAAATATTGTTAGCCCTAAAGCCCTTTAACTCTGAAGTAACAAAGCCCAGTGCACCCTCTAGCAATATTACCATTAAATTTATCATTCAGGACAGCCAGTAGACTACAGTTATGCCAAAGACAGGGACAGTGAGAGAGATTACATGTTCTTCTGCACTTTTGTTTTTGAAGAAGGCTATGCTCACAGAGCTTTCATAATACTTAAATCAACAATTTACTGAAAAGCTGAACCCCAAAAACAATAGCGTAGATGGACAGCCACCCTGGGGTCAACACCACTAAGATGTGAGGTAGGATGAAAATCATCCCCACATTGAAATGAGATAAATTGATTTCAAGGCAGATAACATGGTTTGGCTGAGCAAAAAGATGTGGCTGTAGAGTGAGAAGAAAGGAGCAAAGATAATTCCACTGTACCTCAAAAGATTTCTTTGGAGCAATGATACCTTCAAGGTTAGGTGAAGATGAAGACATACACATTTAATCAGAGCAACACAGAGTATGCACTGCTCAACCTAGAGATGAAACAAAATAATTGGTGGTTGTCATCTTTTTTGTAGACTACCACCTGTGAAAAGATAAAAACAGTAATTCTTTGCTGCAAGGTTATGTCATCAGAGGTGTCAGGAAGGGATGTTACAGGTGTGTACAGCAGTATACTGGTAAACAAGATGGGTATCACTGTTCACTAAGCAGAAGTAACACAGTTTTAGACTGACGTGAAGTTGTACCTGAGCAAGGTGAGGAGGGTTTGCAGGCTACATTTAATACCACCTGCAATCAATAAGTTCTTAAGGAGTGTTTATTCAGTTGCTTTCATATAAGTAGAAAGAAGAGGAACCGTAACAGAGATGCCAGAATCACATGCTAGTAGTTGGATGTACTTGATATATCAAGCATATCTACATTTCAGCAAACTTCTAGGCAAACTACACCCACTGATCGCAGTTCTGTAGAGATCAACTACATCTTTCATTATACACTTCTATGAATTTAGTGCTTTACACTCCAGTTTTTATTGTAGTGTTTTTCCTTAATTTTTGCTCCAAGGGGGAAATTAGATAATTGGGTTTTTTCCATATATACCTTCTTTAAAACAATCATTACTACCAAGCAGGATGGGCCCAATTAAATTAGGAAAAAATGTTCAGAATTCCAGTTGCAGATTGGGTAGGCAGATAGGATCAACCAACAACCTACTTTATGAATTAAGCAATTTTGTTACCAGCATCATTGAAAGAATAAATATACTGTCACATAATGTCAGTGATTCAGAATGAAGTGTCATAAATATCAATTCTTACAAATTGTGATGGCAAAGGTTAGAAAAACATCTTAGGTTATTTTTCCAGTTGCTGTATAAAGGTGGTTCAATACATTACCCTAATTCCAAAAGTTGCGACTAAAAAGAATACGTCTTTGGCACATTCACAATGCACCTCCTGCAACCACCATACATTATACTCCTACAGTGACTAGTTAAGAGTGACAGCTGGCACTAAACTTTTCTCCCTAATTACAGCTAGTTCAGAAATGCTCTGATTCTAAATACTATGGACCATGAAGTAGAGAATCTTACCTCATATCTAGCATAATTCCTGCTGACAGTAGATGTACAGGAACAAACAAAAACCATTTATCCCAGTAAAATTATTGTGCATCTCAGTTTCCTTTGAATACAGCTCAATATAAAGTCAACCCTGAAACTTTCATAGCTACAAGAACAATAATATTGATGCAGCATCATTGACTAAGAAAATTAGAAAAAAAACAACTAGAAACACTTAACTCAGGATAAATAAAAGCCAAAATCAATTTATCAGACTACCTGTCACACATCTGTATGCAGTGGTATGATTTGTCACCTGAGAACTAGGTTTGATTTCTAGCACTCAACAAGGATACATGGCAGAATATACACAGTAAGGGGTGATCTTGTAGTTTCTAAGACAAAGCACATTGTTACACAACCATACAAAAACCCTTTACCTAGAACCCAGCATATAGCCAAGAAAATCTGAGCGTATCTAAGGCTTTGACCTGGAGGACAAGAAGAGATCCTGAAGGGAGTAGGTGCTCATAGAAGATAAAGACCAGGAGGCTCTGCCAAAAGATTCTTTTTGAAAGCAGAAGAGGCTGGCATTCTTTTTTTTCCTTTCTTCTTCTTTTTTCCCTTTTTTCCTTTTTTTAGGGTTTTTTTTTTTATTATTTTTTCCTAAGGAGAGTATCAGATAAGTCTTTAAAAACAGCAAATTGGATTGTAGGCCTGTAATATCATTAAAACATTAGACGATCAACTGATCACAGCTGCCAAAAACAAGCAGTGGGCCTCTGACCTGCCTTCCACGGCAGGGGTGTAAAGAGATTATTTCTGTTGTTAAAAGAATATAATTTATCCAGATTTTTAACATTATAACCAATGGCAGATTAGGCCCAGCTTGTTCAGTGGCCACCAGGGTTCGCAATACACATGCAACAATGCACAGATGTGCAGTGACGTTTAAAAACATGTTCTAGCTTTTTACAAAGTGTGTACAATGAATAGTAATCAATCCCCTGAAGTTCACACTGCCACTTGCCCAGAAAAACCATTACAATCCCTATTATACACTGCACTTTGTGGAATGATAATGAGTATTGAAACTAAATGAGAATGGATGCATAAAGAGTCAGGGCGGTGACAGGGATACAGCATAAGTGCAAATTGTACTGTAGCTTTATACATTCATTTTGCTCCTTCTTTATTTCATGAAGACCTTTTCTTTACAAATTTGAGAGAAAGGCTATTGTGGATAGCCTTGGAGGACAGAAAATGAGGTTTCCACATCAAAATGGTTAAGATATAGCCATAGGCCAATTTTGATTTAAGAAAAAGGAAAAGCTGCCATCTACTAGAATACCATGTCAAAAGCTGGGGAGATTGAATCATAAGGGAAAGGGATAGGAAGCTTCATTAAAAGTGTAGGGTATGGAAATTCCATGTAAGCCACAATGCTTCGCAAACTCCTATCTGCATTCTAAATGTATTTGCATCAGATTTCAAAGAATTACAGATCCAAAGCATAAGGAAACCTTAGCTAGGCAATAGGAAGCAAAGTGACGTAAACCTCCAATTGTTTACATAACTAGAAAGACTGCATTCATGATGAACAATCTACATTAGCACATAACACTTTTTCTTTCATATTCTGAAAAATACTCTAGTTAATACATCAATCAGAAATAGAGTCTGAGGAATCCATTTTCTGGAGTTCACTACAGCTTCCATTTATTAACTCAAAAGTGCATTATTTTTCTTTTTAGTTATTTGAGGGGTTTTTTTCTGACAGAGTTCCTTGTGGCTTGAAAGAACCAGCATTCAGACTGTATCATTTTAGGTTGTGGCAAACTAGAGTTAATAGGATCTACTCCATCCTGGCTTTTTGCCTCTATTCTCTCAGAGGGCTCCTTCACCAAACCACCACTCTATTAAACCCCAGTCTAAAATTAACTCATTATTGGACAAATATATCTTCTGATAAATTCTACTTGAAAAGGCAGTCTCAACCTAAATTTCTTTTTTTTGTCACAGAAGCACTTGCACCAAACTGAACTGTGAATTCTCTACCAAGTATATTGGCACAAAAACGTGCACCTGGCAATTACTGAGTATCCACAACCTACTTGGTGTCAGAGTAAGTTCTGCTCTGTCTGAGGGAGAAGCAAGAGCTTCTAAGAAGCTGTAATTCTTTTCCAACACAAACACAAGATGTTAAATCTAGGGACACAGATTTTAGATTCTCTAAAACACATTCACACCATAGTATTAGATATGGTTTTATGCTTTAGTTTGAGATACATTAAATATAGCACACTATATTTATAGAGAGGAATGTGTCTACATTTCTATATTACATTCTCATCTTGGCTTATCAGGTCGATTCCTTACTTTCTTTTTCATCCTTCCATGCTCAAAGAAGCACAGGGGCAGGTAAACTGGCTGCAACAAGAACTGTGCTTTTTTCACCACAGAGATTCTTAAACTGTTGCTGCTTTGGCTTTGCAAAATGTTCGTGAATTGGGAGGGATGGATAGGACTGATTAGTACCTTGCTGAACACATGTGCAAAGGTTAGAAACATTGTATTGGGGAAGGGAGGAAGGGACAGCAAACTAATCTAAATCCTTTTTAAAAATCAGGTTGTTACCTAGCTCTCTTTGATGTTTACTCAATTTATAGCATCTTCTTCTCTAATTAAATTAATGAGGATTTTTGTACCCTGTATAAATAATTTTAAAGCCAGAGAGCTTATTTTAAAGTCTCTTTCTTTCAAGCTGCAATTCTGGGGGAAAATTCTGAGCACAGGAAAAAAAAAACAAAACAGGAAAGGCTTGTGTTGTCTGCACACAACTCCTGCCAAATGTATTCCAGCAGGATTTTATTTTATCAGCAGGACTTGATTATACAAGCACTTTAACAAAAAATTATGCAGCTAAAGGGCAAGATAAAGACTGTAGGAGCATGGGGGAAAGGGTCAAGAAAACCTAAAGATTGAAAAACAAGAAAGGAAGAAAATAAGAATAAAGGAAGCCAAAGGGCCAGCCTTTTACTGAAGCCACATATGACAAAAGTAACCTACATCCAGCCTGGCAGAAATCTCAGCACCTGTGCAGTGCCGGGCTGTGCTCTCCTGACACCGTGTGGTTCATCTGTAGAGGTGCATTCTGTTGGTCGCCTGAACAGCCCTCAAAGGGCTGCTCAAAGGAAGTATTCAAAGGCGTTTTTAAACCAAAGGGTCCACAGCCCACTCTTGGATGGACTACACATCCTAGGATGTGTAAGAGAGCCACATTATGCCACCTAAACTTTATTTTCATTCCTCTCCAGCCCTTTATATTTCAAATTAATTTTCTTTCATTCATACTCAAAATACTGTTCAATTCAGAAGTCAGAATAAGTATTTTAAAAGATCCTATCTAAGAGCAACTGTATGCACATTCTGTGAAATAAAACACCTACAATTTTAAAAATTCATAATAACAAATTCATAGCAACAAAAAAGAGCCTCAACACAACTTAAACCCAAGCCTGACATGACTTGACCCCTTCCATAATGTTAATAGGGAAGCAAGCCAGAAAAGAAAACATACCAGCCAAGAAGGATTGCAAAACAAATGCCAGCATGATCGTCATTCTGTTGAGATGATTTTTGTCCCAAATTTAATGATTATTGAGACCCAGATTATTCAGACTCTCAGCTGTAAAAAAATCTGTGCTTACTAACTGTGATCAGCATTCAGGAAAAAAATCCACCTTCCTTTTAAATGTTTATGTCTAATTAACAATTAAAATGAGTGCAATTATGTTTATATCTGGCTCATGTAATGCACCCATCACCACAGTTCCTACGCATTTTCAAATCTTTAGGTCATTCAATGAATACTTCATAATGGACCCTGAACTCCTTGTATCTTCAGTGGATATTTAAACCAAGCATATTCAAATTTTCATTTTCTTGCTGATTTCTTTAATTTTTAACCTTTCTATTAACATAATTCTGCTAGCAGTAACATACTCACAAAAAATATTTTCCTAACAAGCAAGCATTGCAAATTGCAGTTTAAATTAATTTTTATCTCATCCATTAGCTTACTTGACAGTCAGATGACTTCATCGAAGGACCTTTCTTATATTCCCAGACCTCTTTAACTACAGAATTTACATCCTGATCTTTCACATCAAGACATAAATGTAATGAAAAAAAAATTTAAAATTAAAGGCTCTTAAATGGATATTAGAAGTCAAATAAGAGACTATGTAGAATCAAGGAAAACATAGCAACTCCTGGAAGTGTATTTTTTTATGAAAAGGAAATTAACTGCAGCATTTACACCAGATAAAGCTGGTGCCTAGCTTCAGAGATAAACCATCACAGCAGCTTTGCTCCAGTGATGATCAGCATTTCCTCAGTCTTCATATTAACCCACTGCTTTGCAAGACTCATCTTTGGTAATTGAAGACACTTTTTTTCTTCAAAGAAAGTCAATGTCATGAACATATCATTATCATGTATTATTTCCGAATAAACTCACTTCCAACTTCATTTATATTAATTTTTCTCCTGTTGTCAACTGATAAGTCTAGTGGACACTCTAACATCCTAACATCAGGAGGAGCCATTTTCAAAGAGACATTTCTACTAACTAACAAGAAATGTGACTGATTTCTATTAGAGTTTTAAGCATCTTATAGACATCAAGTAACAAGAAAAAACAGATTTCACTGTTTAGCTAGAACCTGAACCACCCATGAATGCCTTTGGAATCCCTTCAGTAAAAGTTTGTCTTGCAGGGGTACAGCGTGCTATGCTACAAGACCATACCCAGCTCGTTTTGGGCACAAATGTGTGGGTGTCTGTACCCAGGGGCTGCAAGGGGAGGAATTCAACAGTGCACTGTGTAGTCACAGCTGTTTCCAGCTGGCTTTGCAACCACTGTGCACCCATACCCCACTCCAAAATTTCAAACCAGCACACGGTGCCTCTGTTCACATATGTTTAAAAATGTGACAGCTGCCAGGAAAGGATGAACAGAGGAGACATATGACGGGGATATTGTTGATGGCATGGAAGGAGTTGTGCTCTTCAGAGGTTCTTCATATGCAGAGGAGGTGCTCTTAGGGGACTGCAGCCCACAGTGAGGATGCCCTGCGGTCCTCTAGTGATGCACACTAGAGTAGGGACAACCCTGAAGAGCTACAGGCAATAGATGGTCACCACCAGCAGAGAGACATTTCCAAAGGGACTATGATTTACAGAGAATATATGCCAGGGTAGAAACTTCCCACATAGATGGTTACCCATGCACAAACCACACTGGGGCAGAGGAAAACAAGAAGTATAGATTGGCAGAAAGAAAATATTAGGCGTAAAACCCAAACTCCAGCTCCCCAGATTGTGACTGTTTGCTTATGGATGGTCCCTGAATGGAATTCCACCAGCTCCAGATAATCTTAAAAGAGATCATGTGAGAGGTACATGAAAGGTAGATTCCCCACCAGCTCTTTCTGCACACTCAGAGATAATGGGTTTGTTTCAGGCCTAGAATTAAGAGTTTCACAAATACTTGTTTCCTCCAAACGCTACTATATACTCCAGTCTTCTGAAAGACTATTAAATCTGAAAGTTTAAGTCACATGAAATATATGTTGCATGATTTCTTCTTTTTAAGGTTACAAGTAACTGTCAAATAGCACCTGCTTCTAAGTTAGATACCATGCATTAACACTAATGGCTTCATAGATAGCATTCTCATCTCTAAGATGTAGTATTAAATAGTATGCCAGCATAGTGTCAGGCTGAATTATCAGTTTCACTGTCTTTGAGAAGCAGTATTAAATTTATATCTGAAGTATTTATGGTCCTCAGAGAACTCCACTGCACTGTGAACAAGGTTTTCCCTAGAGTTCTGACTAAATCACATTTTTGCAATTGCATTCTGTCAAACTAAATTTTCCACTGCATTTTTGTTTAAATACTCTGTACTCCTTTGCCTCGTCTTCAACTGCTGTGCTGTAGTTGTGCATACTTTTAGAACCGCCCATGTCCAGAAGTGCTCGACAAGGTCATGCCACAGCTTCAATGAGAAAAAAGCTTTTATTTCACTCAGACTTGAGAAGAGTGGTACAACTACATTTCCCCCTAGAAGTACAAGTCGTGCACTGTTAATTTGAAGTGGGACAGGCTAGACATTGCAGAATTTACAGAAAGCTTTAAGAAGTAGTAGCCAGTGGTAACAATAGTATTACCTGTTTTAAGCAAAGGTTGCTTTTGAGGCAGAATCTTTTCAAAGGTGATTCTCCAGCGGTCACACTGGTGATCTTCCAAGCAGAGTTTGGATTTTTACATTCATGGTCATTATTTTCAAGCTTCTGGTTGTTACAGAAACAGCAACTTTCTAGTGAAAGCTTGTGATTCCAAGTTGACATGTTGCTGAAGTAGTCAAGAGAACTAGTAACAGAGACTTACACACTCATGACACACAATTTTCTCATCCCCTCCATCTTTTACAAGCCTTCCAATGTAAGTACTGTGGCACGCTATGCTTAAAAGCAAACCACTGTTCTGACCCCACAAGTGCCTCAAAAATGTGCAGAAGCAGATAATGCATTCAGGAAAATGGAATTTTCACACCCACAGCAGATAGCTCTTCCACTTTAAGTGTGACACCTCTTTCAAAGAACTTGAGGAAAGCATAAAATCTTTCTTGGATTACATAAATTATTTAAATTTGTGTAGAAAACTGCAGACATACTCTATAATCCCCTTTGTGTAAAGACTGGTCTATCCACCATTCAGCAAGCCAGGTGTTGACTCTGTGCTCTTAATGGTCTTTTTCTCTGGAACTGGTATCCAGCAAATTATTTTTTCTAGAAGATTGTCACCAGTTTCCTTCAAAGAATTCTTAGGTAAATTCCAAATTAGATAAAAATTCTCTTATCTAAGTGACATTCAGAGATAACAACAAACATACTTCAAGATATTTTTATCACCTGAAGTTCCCAAACAAAGCCACAAGCATATCCCACTGAAGACTTCTCACAGCTTGTCCACAATATGAGTTGTAGGTATTCTGAACACCCTCATGTTTATACACGTCTTTTCCTAGAGAATGATTCCTTATTCTGATTTAGTCTCATTATTTGAAACTTATTTCAGATAAGCAGAGTTCAAATAAGCACAACCTCAAGTTGAGTTATTCAGCAATAGCTACAGAAAATAAATTTACGTCTACTTTAGGCAGAATTAACTTTCAAGTGTGAACAATCTCCTTATTACATTGTCAAAAACAGATGCTGAATTACAATTACATGTTTAGAGTATAGCTACATAGACATACAAGGAAAAATAACTAAAAAGTATGATTTTCTCCAATACTTTATCAAAGCTTTTATGCAAAAGTCACTGCCATAAGACACAGAGGACAGGCCACAGAAGCTGCATTCCAAAGCAGACACCCACACATATGAAAAATTACGAAGAAAAAGAATAATTATACATGTATTTTCAAGAGAACCATACTTCCTGAAGTAATTTTCAGAGAAAGACAAATATGTCTATAGACTAAGAGAAACAAAATTTAATTTACAATTTTGTTTAAATAAATAAATACATACAAACAATCCCTGCCTAGACTCACCTGCTTCAGCAATTAGTAGTCCACTAAGCAGAAGGAAGGAATAAGAACTCTTCAATTCTGATTAATTCTTTTCTGTCATACGGGCTTTTCATTTAAAAAAAGCAACACAGCAATTACTACTCAGAAAGGGACACACAAATTACATTAGCAAGAAGGTAATTGCTGGTACAGCAATTCCAGATGCAGTTGTGTTGATCCCATTTGGACTGTAAGCCAGATATTTTCTCTCTTCTGATAATTTCAAATGACAACTATTACTTCTTTAAAGGATTTCCCTCTGTAGAAGTAATGATAGCAGCAACATAGAAACACATATGTTTTGCAGATTGACTGTTATGATGTCTAGCTAATTTACCTGTATGATCAACGGATACTGAAATCACTAGGGTTCTATGTCAAGACATTGGAAACCATGGCAGGGCCATGGCAGGGCCACAACTTGAATGCTAAAGTGCCTAATGAGAATTTTTAAACAGGGGCTGTTGATCCTTCCCTGGAGAGAGCACAAGTCAATTCAGTTTGAAAAAAAAAAACTGAGTCATCTACTATGCAGAATTGGCAGTAACTGCATTTAACAAATGATTGATGCATAAACCCGCATCAAGAAAAGGAAGTTAAAATTTTTGCAAACATTTTATAGAGGAATGATCAGGAAAATATTAAAAATAAAAAGGAAACAGAGCTTAGAGAGAGCTTCTCTTTTTTTAACAGATTTTGGTTTTGTGAACTTTTGGTTCAGCTTTTACATGAGAAATCTTAGGTTGCAGACAGAAGGACATTGCACATTCTAACTTACAACATGAAAGATGACGGTGTAATGAAACGACAATACATAAATATGAATTAATTTGAATGATCTTACACCAATATGCAAAGAAAGATTACGCTTGCTTTACATTTACATTTCAGTTAAAGAATTTGTGATTTAGCTGATATGTTAATGTATGTTAATTTATGGTTGTCGCCAACTAAAGTATATTCAATGTACCTATATTTGCCTTTTTATTCTGATCTTCACTTTAACTGCTAGATTTGTGAATAAACAAATGACTGCATTAGAAATATATTAAAAAGATAATTTAAAATAGCAATTTAAAAATAGGAAAAGAATAAATGGCTTCATAAAGAAAGAAAATCTGGAGCAGATTGACATCTTTCTTGAAGTAAACAACACAAGTACAGTGCAAACAACAGAAGGAAAAACAGCTTTCTTGTTTAAACACTGAAGACACAGAAGGGACCATATTTTTAAGCCTTAAGCCAACGATCATATCTCAAAGCACCAAGTGCAGAATTCATGCCAGCATCTACATGAACTCCAGATCAAAAAGGCTTTCAGTGCTAGGCCCTCCATCTCAGCTTCGGCATGAATTTTACTGGCTGTAGTAGAAGCTTTCATTGTTAACAAACCAAACACATTATTTCCACTGGAGAGGACTTTAAAAGCCCTCCTAGGAGAGCCAGCTGGAAAGCTGTAACATCTAAAGCTTCTGATGAAGGGTTCATATGGCCATTAGACACTTTATCTTTCGACTCCTTTTCTCCTTTAAATAATTTCTTAAGGAAGTACCCACTAAATGAAAACTGTGTATTACTTATCAGAGTTTGGCACATACATTTAATCACCTCAGTCAGTCAATATTAAGAGAGGAAACACCTTTTAGCCATTTTTATAAGGCAGGAGGGTGGACACAGGTCATGGATTTGTAGTCCTTAGAATCCAAGCAGTCAGGCAAGCTTATGAAAAAATCAAATCTACCTCTTTATGAGAACTGGCCTGGGTTTCTAAATGATCCCTCTAGCAAAGAGGCTTAAGAGATATGTCTGATGCTAAAGTGATGCTTCTCTTAATTATATACCAAGAAATAAATGACATCTGTTTCAAGCGTGTGCTATGATTTACACAAGCTATTAGCTTGTTAATTAATATTATACCATCCACTGGCAAGAAGGGAATTCCTAATCGTAGCTAAATATCAATGTTGTCATAAATAAAAGAGCCATTTGAACTGAATCTACTGCTAAATATACATCCAGCTCTCCATGAACATAGAAAATAGAAAGAGTAGCTGGGAACTACAGCCTTCTCACAACATGCTTTTCCACATAAGCAAAAAACAAAGCAGGGGCTAGAGGGGAGAAGTTAAAAAAAGGAAGACTATCTCAAGTTTTTGTTTACTTCTCAAGATAACAGTCTTAAGTAAAGCTTAATTTTCCCTGAACACTCCATGAAATCACCTCTGCTTGTTTTCACTTTTTTTAATTTTTAATCCTCTCATCTGGTTTACAGTAGTGGTAATTAGCTTACTTTCTAAGAACCTTATTGCTAACAAGATAGAAGAAAATTCTGTTTGTCCTATCTGGATTGTAGCATATCTTTTATTTGCTTTTTGACCAAGTTTCATCTATTTAAGTCATATTTTGTTAACTCTTAGTTCTTTAATAAAAGATACAAAGCAGTGGCACTTGGAGTAAATGAACAGAATCTTCACACATAATTTACTGTTCTTCACACATGGATGGCCATCTCTGTTTGTCATTTGGAAAACAGAGTAGCTGCAAAACAGAAATGTATCAAATTCAGAGAGTTCTCACAAATTGCATTAGAAGTTCTCTTTGTACCTTGAGGCTATATTAAATGTACATATTTCACTTAATACTGTTATTTTGTTGTAAAGGTTTGCTTTACAAAACTAAATATATCAGATATAACAGGAAAAATATTCTCTCTCCATATGTCATTATAATCCCTGAACTAATTGAGTAAACTTTAAATTATATTTCTATTATATGTGTTGGGAAACAACAGTTAGTCAATATGAAACACACTGATACTCTGATGCCACAGCCAGACTTAAAAAGCCCTTTAGTCTGGTAAATAATCTTGAACTTTTAAAGGAAGCCAAAAAGCAAAACTTAGGCAAGCTTTGAAACTGTAATAACTCTGTCTTCAGGAAAAAAACCAAACAATCAACCTCCCCTCAACAAACAAAAACAGAGAAACACAAACCAAACAAAAGCCACACACACAAAACTAACAAACATAATAAAAACAATCACAAAATACAAAACAGAAAACAAAAGTAATGGGAAATAACACTGGGATGAGAACATACAGCAGGTAGCAAAACTGGAGATGAACCCACCACTTGAAAAATTACTTTCAAGGTGCAAATTACTGTCTTTGCTGGTCAGAAGGAACCATGATGCTATTCAAGCATACCCCCAGGATATCATAAAACTAAGGGAACAATGAAAGGCAGATATAAAGGTAAAAGCCTCTTATCATAGAATCATTAAATAGTTTGAGTTGGAAGAGACTTTAAAGATCATCCAGTTCTGCCTCTCTGCCATGTGTAGGGAACCTTCTCCTGCACCAGGCTACTCCAAGCTCCATTCAGCCAGGCCTTGAACACTATCAGGGACAGGGAGTCCACAACTTCTCTGGAATACTTCTCTCACCACGCTCATAGAGAAGCATCTGTCTTATCTACAGGACAGTACACATTTTTACTCCTTTGTAATTATAATAATATCACTACAACCCAGTCCTTATGGTCTTAACTACGGCTAGCTCTGACCATAGGAGTGGGCCCAGTGTGATGAAAGGAAAGAGGCCTGCTCAATCTTGCTCCGGGACACAGACCCGGTGGTTTATTGCTGGTCCAGGGAGGAAGAGAGAGCCCCCCACCATGTGAGTGTGGGGGTTTTAAACATCAAGATAAGAGAGGGGCATGGGGTAAAGGGAATACAGCAAATGTAAGACATTCAGGGAAGGTTACCAGGTTAGGAGAAGGGGGTACATAGGATATACCATGTGAGTATAATAAAAACAATTATTAATCACTAGTGTGCATCTATAACAAACTAACTATCTTGTAAATTACAGCACAATAACAGTTTAAAAACAACTGATTCTTAGCTGGTGTTTAGCATGTTTTTCCCTGGAATTGTAAACACTAATTTATTTTTGCTGATAAATAATAACCTTGCTATCTCCAGCTAAACAATATTAGATTAACAAGAACAAATATCATTGTGTTAAATAAACAGTACATCATGTAGTAAATTGATAATAACATGTTGATTTATAAATAAAGACCATATACTTTAGGTGGTGTATTTATGATATTGATACGGGCCACACCTCTCTTGTCAAATATTTTGTTCAGTTGCAGCATATAAAGGAATTAAGGTTGCACAATTACAGCTGGTATTTTGTTTCACTAGTCAATACAGAACAAATAAATTAACTACCATCTTTGTGTAATTACTGTTTTCCCTCTTGAAATGGCAGGAATTTGAATTTCTTATCCACAGTACAAAGTAACCCAACTCTTGATTAATTAAATATTAGCTAAGTTTCTCTCTACAACTGTAAATTGCACTTTAGTGAAGAGAGTGACTGTGCATCCTGAATCAAAATTAATAATGTAAATGCACTGATTGATTCTCCTTAGGACAATGAAAAATACATCAATCTGACAAGTGTTGGTTTTTAAGTTATCCACATTTCTATATTGATGAGCTATAAAGAAAAGAGGGGAAGGGAGAGAAATTGAAATTTCCCTATTCACAACACACATTGAAGAATTATATGGTTTTAACAGTCTGCAAACTTTGACAGTGAGTAGTGTCCAGAGTATCAGCAGATATGGATTCTTCCCATCTAAGTGAAACTTACGCCTACACTTTTGTTAAGCATGTATTAATGAAAGGCTTTAAGCTTCAGCTTTCAAAACGTGACTTCTAATTTTGAGTGTTTCCCCTTTCAGAGAACATATCAGAGTACAACTGCCTTCACTTCAGTTCTTTCTCTGTAAGAGTGGGGTGACAGCAACTTGTATTCTTGCAACACTTAAGATTCTCTTCCAAACCTTGGAAACATACTGCTTAGGGGCTTTAAAGAATGCTTTGGCAAATATCCTCAGAAGAAAGTTGCAGTTTCTCGCTTGCAAGCTACTGAAACCAGTTGTTAAGGACATGCTTCTTCAGCTAGTTTAAGGAGGCCAAATTGCGTAACTAAAGCAAAATCTGCAGCCATTGGCCTAGTAGGACACCTCTCCCAGACAGGCAGAGTGCCTCTCTTGGGCTCAGGAGATTTCATTTCAAATCAAGGAAGAACAAGCTCTCTGGATGCACAAGGTCAGCTCTGTGCAGACTGACCTGGAGCAGTGTACTCTGAGTTCGTGACACCACAATGCCCAATTCTTTTAATCAGCAGTCTCATCCCGATATGTGCTCCCATTCAGAGGCTGCTGCAGCAGATCCCCTGTAGTGATGACTGATTCTTCTGATTTCCAGAGACAGTGGCAAAGGCCTTGGTTTAAGCTCTGCTGATGATCAAGTCCTCAGTTGTGCCCGAGTCCTGCCCAATGCTTCTAAGTTTTAGAACAGTAGGTATAGCACAACAAGGTTACAGCCTATCCACCTCAGCTTCAAGATGACGACAAAAGCCTGTCAAAAGCTGTCAGTTCTCTGCTTTGCTATGTCCTGCAGTAGTCAAGAGTAGGCAGCACACTCCCATGAGCACTGCTGAGGGAGATGCAGGGTGCTGCGGCACAGCGTAGAGTTTGGTTTATGAAGTGCCAGTAGAAGAAATATGTTGGACAGCATACTGGCAACTGAACAAGGAAGCCTGTAGAAAACAACAATGGGGAATACTGCCCATATTCTTTCTGAATCACAGAGTCAATTAAGTTGGAAAAGACCCCTAAAATCATTGGGTCTAGGAGAATTATAAGTTTCACAATTTTCTTAAATTCTTTACTAATCTTTGCCAATTTGAATTCATCACCTTTTAAATCAAAGTCCTTGTGAGGACATATTGAACTGCAAGACTTAACCTGTCCTATGTGATCACTCCTGGTAATATAAAAGAAGTGGCTTAACTCAAAGCACAGGGGATGTAAGTTTGAATCATATTAACATATATACCTTGGGACAGTCTGCCAAGATAAACTTTGGAATTAATATAATCAGAGAGTTTCACAAAGCAGAATAATTTCTGGAGATCCCCCCAGGCCTACTCTCTCTGATACTTCTTTTGCTCACTAAGAAAAGTACCCTCATCCTCATAAGCTTTCAGCTGACACAGCAATCTAAGACTACACTACTCTTCAACGACCTGGTGTTTCTCTTGTTTTAAGAACTGTTCACTCATTTCTGTGTGTATTCGAGCATCTTCTGCTGTTCAGCTGCCTAGACACGCTGAAGCTCTGCTTTTGTATGAACAGGGACACCGCGTTTGGTGTGGTTTTTGTCTGATACACCAGCTCGACAGTTCCTCGAGAACTGTTTTCTATCTCGCTTACGGCCCTCTGCAGGGCTGCGGCCTCCCGCAAAAAGAACCCCGATCTCGAGGCCGTATGACCATGTCACTGCTCCGGCTTTCACGCCATTCCTGGGAAGCTCCGGGTGACTGCTATGTTTCCCGGGCACAAAACTGCGCCACGGATCTGGCTGACGGACGCGCAGCGGTTTCGGACGCAAGTTGCTCGCTCTCTCCATCTGAACCCTCTGGGTCCTCCTGGGCCACGGCGCGGCTGCCGAGGTCGCTCCCACGGGCGGGAACGAACCTCTCCGCTCTATCCCGGACCCGTCGCTTCCTCGCCGTCGCCTCGCCCGCGCCTTTCCGCTCCAGCTCCGCCTTTCCTCTCCGCGCTCCCATGGCCGGGCCGCCGGCGCCCCCGGTCACGCAGCAGGTGGGGCGGGCGCGGGGCTGCGGGCGACGGCCGGAGCACGAAGAGCTGCGGGAGGCCGCCCGCTGCCTGGTGCTGGACGCGGACGGGAGAGGCATCCCCTTCCAGGCCCTGTACGCGGAGCAGAAAGCGATCGTGCTGTTCGTACGGGTGAGGAGGGGCCGCCGCGGGGCCCAGCCCGGCGCTCGGCAGGGCTGTGCCAGGGCGGGAGTGCGGGGGCTTATCGCGGGATGGGCTGGAGCGGAGGGGAAGAAAGAACAAAGGAGAGCACTGCTGCTCCTGAGACCCCCCGTTCTTTCGTAAAGTGAAACGCTATTTGCCAGAAAGGAAATACTTCTTCAGCCGGGTGTTTAGGGAAACGAGTATCGTGTTCCTTGATTTCCCAGCTGTCGAGCCAGCTATCATATTCCTAAAATATCTAGAGATAAAAATATTTGCAAGGCTGCAGGCCCAGTGTCCTTGTCCAGGTTTGGATTAAACCAGTATCCTAACCTAAATTTGGTGGCTAGAATCTTTCCCAATCCTTTTTCTTGATCACCTCCAAAGTGGTATGTGCCCAAAGTATGCTGCTTCATAGCAATGCAATTATATCTCTTTCTGACACATTCAGTTTGGTATGTTGCAGAATTTTTTATGTTACACCTGTAAGGAGTATGTAGAAGATCTGGCAAAAGTCCCCAAGACATTTTTACAAGTAAGTACTCTGCCCTTAACGTGTTTATGGCTGCAATCAAGCAGATCTGTTACGTCTGACTACAGGCTTACATAAGGTTTGTAGGGAAAAAATACAAACCAAACCAAATCAAAAAAACAAGCAAACAACAACAAACCTAAAAAAAAAAAAAAAGGCTCAGGAGAAGTACTTTCATTGTTTGCTTCAATAGCAATAATGAATCTACCTGGGAGACACAAGAAAGGATTTATGGCACTACACGCTCTGTTGCAACTGCATTATTTCTCCCTGCCCTATTAGTTTGGTGCTCTTTTTACTGTTGTGTTCAGAACAGTTAGACAACGTCTTACAGGCATTTCTTTCAGTATTAGTAGTGCTCTGGACAGCTGTCTTCTGACTCCTAACTATTGCCTTTTCCAGTATGCTAGTAGAGCCGATTGATGGCTGTGCAAGGAACAAGATCAGAAAACTGATCTGTATTAAAAATAGTATGTTTCTCTATGGTGATTTGTAAACTGCATTAGTACTGTGTCCTGCCCTCCAGGGCAGCTACACAAATAGGGATGACAGTGACATAAAAGAGAAGTAGAGTGGGCAGGGGTTGCTATTGATATGTATTTTTTTTTGGGTGGTAGGAGACACCAGAGAAGACAATGATCTCCTGCTAAATGTGGAAGGTCAATCTGTCTCTTCTAGACGGCTGATTGAAATTCTGTTATACTTTGTTGCCAACAGCAGCATAGCCAATGACAGAGATTCAGGTCATTGCTAACAGAAACTCTAAGTCCATCTGAGATGGACTACGAATTTGAGAACAAAAAGGGTCAGTTTCTTTGTCAGCTTCCCTTCTCAGGACAGATATTTCTAAACTGTTTGATCAGTATTACACCAAAGGACAATTTCCTAATTTGGATTGTCAAATAAATGTATATAGAGAGTCAAAAATGTCCACGCTTTTCTTAGTGCAAATATTATGGTTTTAGGAGGGCTTTTTTTCATAACAAATAAAATGATTTTACATGGGAAATTCTATATGGGAAAGGCAAATATATAATAAAACTACTTTATATTTATTAACTGTTTTTACTGATATCTTAAAGAACTTCAGTTTTGGACTCTGTTTTAGACTCAGGCCTAAGGCTGCACCTGCAAAAGACAGCAGTGCATGTGAATACAAGTTCTATCTACCAATGTGTCCATATACATAAATTACAGATGTTTGGGCACCATCATTTGTGTGCTGCTTCTTTAGATGTAGGTGCAACTGAGTGAAAATTTTGAGTTTCCAAAATCATAGCATGTTGCAATCAATTGAAAAGACAATCCTACCAGTGCTATAGGAAACTCAAAGTTTACACAACTGTAATTTAAAAGTTATCTTTAAGAATAATTTTTCACTAATAAATTAATGTAGCTGCTAACTGCAGATGATATACAAAAGCGCAGTCTCCAGACATGTAAGTTACATTAACTTCAAATAATCTTAAGTCATCACTAACTCAGGACAACAGATTGTGTTAATGCTTTGAAGTCATGTAGGAACACCAAGTTCCTCTTTACAGCTTCAATATTCATGTTCTGTTCTAGGAATCAAATGTGAGGCTTATAGTTATTGGACAGTCATCATATCATCACATCAAGGTAAATACAGTAGTCATTAAATACAATGTAACCTCTATTATATCTTAATGGTCTGTATTGAGGGATTTGGTTTGCATGAAAAGGTAGTAGTTTGCAATGGCAATAAAAAAGGACAGTATTCATGATGTAATTCTAATAGTAATACATGACTAAAGCAAAGAATTAAAACTTGCAGTTTAAAAAACACCAGGGGTTGCTAAGGAAACATCTTTTCTTGATTTCACTGGAAGCTTTGTTTTAATAGAAGTTTTGAGGCTGAAAAAATTTCCACTTTAACATAACTAACAAATGCAGTTTTCAAATAAGAGGGGGGAGTGTGGAGCTGGCAGAGTGTCAGTATTTTTGCTGTTGTCAGTACACCCTAACTAGTTACTGCCTTAACCTTCCAAATATTATTTTCTTTTTCTGTGTCTGTTTGTGTGTATGCCTATATTTTGCAGCCCTTTTGCAGTTTAACTGGGTATACACATGAAATATATGTAGATCCACAAAGGGAACTTTATAAAATTCTTGGCATGAAAAGAGGTGAAGGTAATAAAGTATCAGGTAAGAATAATTTTCTCACCTTATTTAGATTTTCACAAACAAAACAAAAATAAAACTGTCTGATAAAACGGTATAATTGCAATGTAAAGAGAAGGTGAGTTGCCCACCAGACTGTCTCTCATTGGCAATATTACCAGTGAAAACACTGGTAATCAGGAATCTCTAAACTATTCATAGCAGCTGTTCATTGTTGTTGTTCTTACAAACTTTTGTATTTCTAGATAAAGAGTGTTTGTGGTTTTCTTTAGTTCGGAGCCCTCATGTGAAATCAAACACACTTCTGGGAAGCATTAAGAGTATATGGAGAGCAATGACTGGCCCAGCTTTTGATTTTCAAGGCGACCCTGCTCAGCAGGGAGGAGCTTTGATTATAGGCCCAGGTGAGCTTCTTTGTTTTGTGTGAAAGTTACAATTGTTTGCTGCCATTTCACCTGCTGTCCCTGTGGGCCCCAAGGAGACAGTCTAGTGTTGAACTGTGTGATTTCTGTCACATTAAGAAATCTGCAAAGTGTCATTGTGTAGTCACATCACCCACAGAGGTGGCATAAAGCTGATCACAGTCCTGCAGAAATTGATTGGAGTGCTGATGGAACAACTGCCTCAAAGTTTGGAGGGTTTTCTTGACGTTGTGGTATTTACCTACACTCTGCTTTCACATTTGATTTGAGGCATTTAATGTGGTTTTAGTAGAGGTGTAGAGCATGAAAGGGGAATTGCAGCATGACAATCATCATACTATTAGAAAACATCATGCTACAGCAGATTTAAACTAGTTAAGTGCCTCAATGTCCCTTGCTGCTTTAACATAATTAAAAACATTTTCCCATTATTTAAAATACAGTATATTGTGTAG
The DNA here is from genome assembly GCA_013400255.1 of Sitta europaea. Classification (NCBI taxonomy): domain Eukaryota; kingdom Metazoa; phylum Chordata; class Aves; order Passeriformes; family Sittidae; genus Sitta; species Sitta europaea. Next base: position 371,384 of record VXBS01001513.1, read on the forward strand.
TCTACAGAACTAGTACACATTTGTCCAATAACTGGTAGGTAGTCAGAATGCTGCTTCGATTCACTTACATCTTTGAATAAATAAATATGTTATTCAATAATTTACATGTTATTCTCATTCCAGGCAATGAAGTTCATTTTTTGCACCTTGATAAAAACAGGCTGGATCATATTCCCATTAATTCAGTTTTGCAGCTGGCAGGAGTGAAAACAGTGAATTTCTCAAACAAACCCCAGATTATTGACATATGACACTGATGTAATATATATATTTTTAAATTTGCACTCTACAAAAACAGTTCTCCAGTGAATTCCAACAAGCATTGGTTCTGTTGTGTCTTTGTGGGACATCTGAAACCTTATGTAAGAAAATCGAAGCATAGAATAAACTACCTGACACTTGAGATGGGTACAAAAATGCTATTTCCATTGAGTATAAGATAATAAAAACTAAAACACAACTGAGACTGACTGCAGAAAATCCCAGAGCTTATTATTGTTACATCAAATAATATTGCTAATATATTTTAAAAAATCATTGTTCAAGGTGCACTAAAGTAAAAAATCAGATTTTGTTCAGGAAGAACTTGGGATTCTTGCCTTCACCAGATCAACACTGACTTTTAATCTAAGACTTCTCAGCACTGTTTTAAAGCTTTCAGCACTGTATGACAATTTTGTATTGAAATTCACCTTGAAAAGTCACAATTTTGAACACCTGGACTTAAGCTTATGACTTCTTTTCCATTTGGCACTGGCAGAAGTTATGAAATACATTTCACAATTTCAAATAAATATTTTAAATATATCATCCTGTATTGTCTGTAATTCTTTTACGTGATACAAAAACATGGGTCTGTAAGACCAGAGAGAGGTGTGTCTTAAATTTGTATCTGATCAGATTACCAGTTTTGGAGTAAACCAAATTATAGCCAAATTTTATCTTCATAGGAACACAAATTTGTGTTACTATGAAGATTTGTAGCAGGATGTTCTTCCTTTGTACATATGTATTTTCTCCCAGAGTAAGAAGTCTCTTAATAAATTGTTCTTAGTTATTTCTATTTTACACAATTGAAGTAAGCATAACAGCATTCCAGTTTGCAGTTCTGGTGTATTTCATATCATCCATTTATATACAAATGTTTATATTCAACATTATTGCTTTCATTAAAGTAGACGTGCCTTCTTTCATCCAGGAGACACTTCTTTTTATCAATTTGAAAAAAAAAAAATTGTCCAAGATTTATGGAGGAGTATAGCCTTCTCTGTAGTCTCTGACCTTTGACTTCTGCTGCAAAATGGTACCGTACATACATGTCTCATCTGCAAATTTTCTCCCCTTTTAAGCTTAATGCATTTGTGAAATGGCATTTTGTGAAGATATTTGTTCCTGCATCCATTAAGGTCACTGGCAGGCCTAGAGCAAGGTCTGGAAAGCTTTACACCATTAAGAGCATGTGAAATTAAGTGCACCGTTCCTTGATGAGAAAGAAAAGGCTTGCTTAAGAAACATAACAATACTGAACAATGTAATTCTATTAATGATACTATGCCTTAGCAACGTATTCATTACACCTCTATTTAGATATTACATGTTTAGAAGAGGAAATTATTAATGGAAAAATACTGTTGTCAGTTCCCCGCTTTGACTAAACAGCACTCAGCACAAGGCTAAAGGTAGTCACATGCAGACTCTGAACCCCTGCGACTTCAGGGCTGGCCAGAGGCTTCCACAAACTTGGCATAGCAGATTGGGACAGGCAGCTCAGGCTCACAGGGGAGTGAAGTCTGCTTTTCATGAAACACTGCCCCTACATTCTCAAACAAGGAGCTGCCTCCTCCCTCCAGCACTCCCTCAGCTCAACGGTATTTTTCAGCCTGACAGGAACTGTAGAATGTATCTGCCTCTCTGCCTCATGTTACTTAAACAGTCAAAAAACAGGCCGGAAAACCAGTCATATGTTTGTTTAACAAAGACGATAAACAAAAATTATTTTCAAAGAAAACGAATGACAAATACTCAGTTTGTTTGTAGTTCTTCCACTCTGCTTCATTCACCTGATAATCACAGCCAAGGACACTGATTCTTGTTCCACTTTTGTTTTGCAGTTGTTCTTGGTGCTTTTGATTTTAAAAGAAATGTTCTAGCTGTTTTCCTGCTTCTTTTGCTTTTAGCAGAATTAAAACAATATGCAATGGTAATAGTTCTATTGGCCCTGAAAGCATATTTAACAAAATTAACGACATCTAAAAGAACTATGGACTATTAAAAGAGATTGGAATTAATTAAATGTAGTTTTCCAGCTCTTTAGTTTGTAGTCATCCACACTCACCATTTCAATACTGACAGGAACAATACCACAACCTCTGTGTTATCCCAGCAACATCACCTCTTCAGAAAGACTCACAAACTGCAGACAAACAAGAGGAGGGAAGAAGAGAGAGGGGAATTCGGCAGAAGAGAGGAATTGTCCTGTCAGGACATTGTCCTGCCTTTTGCACCTGGCCACAGCTTGAGTTTGCCGGACCCCCGTGAGACAATGATTCCCACATTCATAATGAATGGGAACGATGGCGACATTCATTCTTGGGAGAATTTGTTTCCGAAGTGTCAGAAGAATTTTAGGTCTCTGGTGTTATTTAGGAAGGATACTTTTAAATAGCCGTGCAGTGAAAAGTGCAACTAGCAGGTTTCCAACAGACTTTCTTCCATAAATATGCATGCTCAGCAGATGTGAGAATGTTTCCTTCAAGGGGTTTTGTCCCGGCCAGTTAGACGGAGGTGGGGAGTAGTTTTCAGAAGTTGTCTTACTTACTAGCTCGGTTTAGTGTTACGGCTATTCAAAATAACATTGTGTTTTAAAGTATCACTGTATCTAAGAGGCAGATTCAAACCCAGTCATTTAAACTTTTCAGAAAAGTCCATTTAACGTCCAGACCAGGAGCTTGTATGCACTGGACTGTCTTCAGCCGGCCTTACCAAGTGCCAGGTCCTCGGGCCCGTCTCTCGGTGCCTGTCAGCGGGGCAGCTGGCGGGCTG